>APFE030281596.1:23393-128336 GCA_000404065.3 Pinus taeda | reverse complement strand
ATGAGAAGACAAGGAGGATTTCTCACAAATGGCTTCGGGGAGTTCAATACGGAGAGGTACAATGTTTCTCAAGAAAGCTTACTTTTGGATCATGGGAAATTATTAATCTGCCAAAAGTTGAATGAACAATTTTATGAGTATTATCATCGTCCACTCATTGAACTAGTCATTTTTGGAGTGAATTATGTTAGGATCCTCATAGTTTTTATATGGAGTATTTCTTTTTCATAGGTTATTGTTTGATCGAACTTTTTAAATTTTTTATTTTGATTTTTATACATGGCATGTTACAGTTTGGAGGGACGAGTTTAGTAGATCATACATGTTGGGCATGGTGGTATATAATACTAATTTTTAATTAAATAAAATAAAATTTTTGATTTTATAGTTAAATAAAATTAAACTTTTTTTCCTTTGTAAAGGAAAAATATTAGAACACAAATATTAAAATTTTAATACAAAGGAAAGAATTTCAATAATATTCTCTTATTTCCTCAAAATTTTTGTTGCATGGTTTTTTTTATGAAGGTTGTGTCCAATAATATTCTCTTATTTCTTCCCTTAAACTTTTTGTTGGATGGGTCCTTTTAATGAAGGTTGGTTTACTTTAAAAGATTTTTTTTAATGGTGTTTAGCTCTTAATTCAATTTTTGTATGGACTTAATTTTATCTAAAATTTTTTCACTTAGATAATATTTTATTTGTCCAATATTATTTTAAAAATTATTTATCAAATTTTAGTGTTAAAATATTATTTTAAAAAGATACATATAAATGGTTAAATTGTCAAAATTAATAAAAGTTTTTATTTTAAATTTTTTTCGTCTAACATTATGTCCCCCAAGTCTAAAGATAAACTTAAAATTTCATTTTAACTCCTAATTTTTCTTATTAAAATAATTTTAAAAAACAAAATGCTTTAAAAAATTAATATGATAGATTATTTTTTTGTTTCTAAATTCCTAACCTTAACATCAAACCTACAAAAATGAATACACTAGAATACAGAAAAAGGAATCCACTAAAATACAAAAATTTGAATCCATTAAAATAAATATGAAAAGTGGTAATATCTTGAATTAAATTTGAAAACAAAGTCTAATTACCCTAATGTTAATGACAGGTAGGAATAATTAATTAGTAGTTTTTATTCATGAGGTGTACATAAATGGACTTGAGTATTCTGTAATCATCACACTTGTGTAGATGAGTGGATTTCAGTGGGGTGTAGTCTTCACAGTTTCAGGTTTAGACATTATGGAGAAGAGTTGAGGATGAAAACAACTTTTCACAATTAAAATATCTCAAGAGAGAGTTCTTTGATCGACCAAAATAGTTAGCCAAAACTTCCTAATAAAATGGAATTATTATATTGAAACATTTTATTTATTAATTTCGAAAACAAAGATTTTTATAGGGAGATTTTGAAATCTTTTAATACTCAAATGGTTGCATAATAAGCTTAAAAACAAAAATTTGTACACAAATTTTTTTATAGGGAGATTCTAAAGTATTTTAATGCTGAAGTGGTCACATAATAAACTTAAATAAATTTATGTACACAACTATCCCACCGAGAAGAAAATGTATTGTGCATGTCAATGGATAACTTTGGATGTTCTAATTAGAGATGGAATTTGACGAGTGATTTGTCAAATTATAAAATTAGCAAAAACATCAATATCTTTCTTTGAAACTGTGACGACTCAGACAAGTGTGAAAACCCCTTCAAATTCATAGGTCTGCCATTCCAACCTTCATTCTAATAATGTGGAAATCTATGAATATCATGTCATAAACCACATGAACCGCTTCAAATTCATAGGTCTGCCATTCCAACCTTCATTCTAATAATGTGGAAATCTATGAATATCATGTCATAAACCACATGAACCGGAAGGTATGAAATGAGAAAAATTGTTTATAGTATCAATCAAAAACCACTATGACACCCAAATGATTTCGGCACTCAATTATATGGTGAGACCGCTACCCCTCCTTATTGTAATACCATAGAGCACCTCAGGGCATGCAAGACCCTTATTAATCGCTGATGTTTTCTCTTCCAGATATGCCAATGCTCGGCTCTCTTGTGCTGAAAATCCTATTTGTTTACTTGATGTACGATCATCTTCATCCGTCTACTAAATTTTCACCCAGTTACTGTGCTTGATGCTTAGTCAGGATCCTGAATCTCATAGGGAAACTACCCTAAATGTCGTTGGATCAAATCTTAAAAAAATACGACCCCCTCATTCATATTATACGGGGATCAATGCCCTCTATGGTCGCCTCAATGACTGATATGGCGAGAGAGTTTCTCAAGATGCATGAACTCACATTCTTGTCTTGACCCTGTGTTACAGCCGGGAAATACAAGGATTCCAGTCAATAGTACCGTACACACGGAAAAATGTCATCTATGTACATAGAGACAAATTTCAAACATGAACGAAAAGGGTAGACAATGAATAGCCGGATCAATCGATGTTATTTAATAAATTTAAATAATAATTTATTAATATATAAAAAGATTGGTAATATTTTTAAAAATGTAGATTAAAAATATTTATCAATAAATTTATAAAAAAAAATTCTAATACAAATGTGGTGCTTCCATTAATTAAAAAGATGTTACATTGTCTAGCTCATTTACAATATATGGTCTCACCCTGCCCACTGAGAAGCCAACTCTCTTGACCATTTTTTCACTACATCACCATTCCAATATTTATACATCAACAGAAACTATAGTGTCAAAAAGCATATAACATTGGAATCAACCTAGAAATATAAAACCAAACATCAGCCCACAATATAAATCATATGTTAAAACTAGGACCGAAAGGAGTTCACAGGTGCCAGGTCTCATGCACTTGAACTTGGAGGTTCTAAAGATGTCATGCAAGAGATGTGCCTCTGAGTCCTATAAATATAATTGTCCATTTGTTCGAAGTAAAATCTCATATTCCGTTATTTCCTCTTTACATCTACGAATTTGGAAAATATATTATTTTATTTAGCCTGCCT
This sequence comes from Pinus taeda, assembly GCA_000404065.3. Lineage (NCBI taxonomy): Eukaryota > Viridiplantae > Streptophyta > Pinopsida > Pinales > Pinaceae > Pinus > Pinus taeda. The sequence continues at coordinate 125,306 of APFE030281596.1, read as the reverse complement.
CTCCATCGCAATCCTTGCCATCAAGGATTTCATTTTCCAATACAAGAAAAAGGCTTGAACATACTGCTTTCTTTTATCACTTGGGTGACCAGGGTCAAAAACCAATTGTCCAAATTCTTCTACCATTTTTGAGTCTAACATGGAATATCTATCTTGAGCTTCCATCTCCTCGAGGTGGTGCAATTCATTTTGAACTTAAACTGAAATAGTTTCATGAAAGGTGTCCATGAACTTTCTCACTTGAGACTGATCCCAACTATGTTCCTATGGGCCATGGCCAAACCGCCATCTACAACAACACATATGTTGCCTCTACATTACCACACACACACAATCAATGTTTTTCCTTTTTCCATTATCCACCCACCACTCCTTTCGCTGAGGATGATTGGATGCTTCCTCTCTAGGGCCAACAAACAATCCTCAGAACTAACATTGCTCAGTTCATTTTTTAGACCCCAAGTGTCATGCCCCCAGGCCAGTGGTAGTATTTCAACTGCTCTTAGTGAGGTGCGGCACCACCGAACACTTTCTTTTCACCAATACTTATGTTCATGGACTACAGCTAACCACTTGTCCTACTTAGTTTTTGTTTGTCAACCGAGTAATTATTATGTTTCCTTTATACTAATGAATACCCATACACATTCATTATCATCAGCAATTATAAACAAAGAACACAATTGCACACTATAAAGGGAGGGGCAAATCCCTGAACAATGAGTCTGCCCGAATAATATATTATACAATCTTCAATGTTACAAAGCTTTACAAGTATACTTGGGAGACACCAAGTTTCATACTTATCCAAAATTACAACTTCATCACACCACCATGTGACAACCAAGATTTCCTTGCCCAAGTAGGGTGGGTGTGCCCTCACATGAGCTGCCTTCCGCACTTCACAACCAAACCTTGTTTTCGTGCACGGCAGGCGGGTGACTCCATCAAGTCACCAAGACACCCTCTTCACTCCCGGTTTCACCAATGTTCCATCGTTTACAACTTCGCACAACCGGTGGGCAATCCTCACCTGAAAACACCTTTTAACGATGGGCGGGCACATCCTCACACGAGTCGCCACCTACACCCAACAATCGGCGCCTTCACCTGAGTTTCCACCATGTTCTTTGCTTTTATACAACGGGCGGGTGCTCACCTGAGCTACCCGAGATACCTGTGCCAACGTTTGGTGCCTTCACCTGTGCCCTCAACCAATAACCGAACTCGTGCTGCCATGTGCCTTGCCCAAGAATGGGCGCATCTATTTTCTGTGCCTTCTTCTCAATATGCACCTCACACTCTCTTCCTTCGCATTACCAAAGGAGCTCATTCAAATTGCTTGATGGAATGATGAACAAATTATTCCATGCATCATTGCATTTATATGGTGAGTTGGGCAAGTCGTGCTACCCAAGCTGACTTGCTAATGCCCTACACTTCCATCGCAAGTTTGCCCTCCAAAAAAGTTGGCCTTCGTTCAAATGTGTTACAGGTGTAGGTCGGCCCGTGGGTATGTTTACATGCTCCCATGCCTTATAAAAATGTCTTGCCCTCCTTCCTTTTGCGCATTCCACAGATGTCTGTCGCACATAAGTCAAGATCTCGTACTTCGCATATTTTCCTTCGTTCAAGCCACTCGTTCACCAACAAGCTTTGCACATCATGCCTGTGGGCGTGCCAATGAATATAGGTCCTTACATCCTCCTCCACCTGAAATCGTTGTCGTCCTCAACAACATCCCATCCTGGTAGCCATCCACCAAGATCATCATCAATAACTGTCTCATCCTTGGATCCCTGCAACATATGTAGAACTTCCATCTCCATCATGTGTCGTCCCATCCTGTGAATTGTCCTCCTTACTTGCCTGATGCCAACATCTCTCCATGCACTTCTAGACCTCATGTTTGAACTAGTTGGGTAGCTAATCCAACTGTCACGCTCAAGCCATGAGAGTGAACATCCTTATCCCTTCACCAATCTATCTCAAATTCCACCACATCCTGGACTCACCAAGAATCTCTCTCATGCTCAGGTCCATGGAAAATCCATCCCATCTGCAACATGTCATGATGCTTGATGCCAAACCATCCCTGCACCATCTGTCGTACCTGCTCAACATGTTTAAGGACTCACTGCCATGAGAAGCTAACAATGAGCCCCATCTTCTATGTCATCTAACCTCCTCGTCATCATCATCATCCTCAACTTCTTCTAGCCTTCTGGACAAATCCAAGATACTATCAAATAGTGTCTTCATAACCAATGACTGCTCGGTAAGCTTTGCCTCAACAACACACAACCGCTTACTCATGTCTTCCATTCGCTTCTCATCCTCCATTTGCATCACTGCCAACTTACAATCAGGCTTTTTCACTCCAATGGTTGGAACACCAATGGGTACATCTTCCCTTCCATTGTAAATGTAAAGCTTCTTCAAATGTGGAACAATCATAGCATCAAATTGTTTCAAGAATTCCATCCCCAGCACAGCTTCATAGTCATCAATCTGTACTATAGTGAAGTCGACTTTCCCAGTCCACTCACCTAGTGTTGTGTCCACTCTTTCAGCTACACCAAGTACCGAATCAGGAGGAGAATTCACCGTCTTCATTTGTGTCTTCACTGGTATAAATTTCAGCCCAATTCTTCTCGCAACATCTTCACTCATGAATTTTTGAGCAGCCCCACTATCCACCATAATGAGTATATGAACACTCCTAATCTTCATCTGAACATACTCCAAGTTGTTCCTTTCGGGATCTCTTCGAGAGACCACTTCTATAGTAGCAGTAGCACCAAGAATCTGCATCATCCCCACAAAAGGTTCTTCTTTCTTCGTATTAGATTGTACAATAGCAGCCACCTTCAGTCTAAAAGGGAAATTCTTCACTGTACGTGGTTCAACACAAATCCAACACTTCAATGGCTTCTTCATCTTCTCATCCGAGTTCGAAGCTTCATCTTTCTTCTTCTCTTTCGGCTTATCGGATTTTTTTTTCCTCTCATCAGAAGTCTCATCATAATGCTCCACCAACCTGTACATAGCAGCAAAATCTTCTTCAAGTGTTTTAATCTTCTGCCTCTTCACTTCATTGCGTGCCCAAGGTTTCAATCCAATAATGAAGTTGAACACCTTGTCCCTCTCTGCCATGTCAGGAAGTTCCAGAACCGCACTTGTAAACTCCCACTGATATGTTTGTAGGTTCCCTGTTTGCTTTATGAACTTGATCTTCATCCCTGCTTCCCACGTTTCATCCTGAGGACTAAAATGAGCCTGCAAAACTTTTTTCATATCATCCCAAGAAGTAATGTCATTAGCACTGCCATTGGCAATCTAATCCATTCGTCTTCTCCACCACATCTTAGCATCGTTTGTCAGGAATTGAGCAGCCACTTTCACCTTTATCTCATCATCAGATAGACCCAAGCATTCCAAGTATTTCTCCATATCCCATAGAAAGTTACCAAGATTCTTCATGCTTCTTGTACCATCATAAGATTATGGTTCTTTGACTTTCACATGATACACTCCTCAACTTGAGTTATGTCTCACAACCTTCTTCAACACTGCGATCTCATCTCTAGCTTCATCAAGAGATTTCTGCAAGTTCACGATCTCTGCCAAACCCTTGTCCCTTGCTTCTCCAATCTCCTTGACTTCATTTTCAAGTTGTGTACACTTAAGATCAGTGTACTCATGCAGAGTCCAGAGTTCATTAAACTCTTCCCTCAACTGCACATGATCCTCTAGCTCTTTCACGACTAGATCCATCTTTGTAGTCCAATAAGATTCCAATGCCTCCATTCTCTCTAATATCTTGTTTATCCAAGCCTCGGTCGCAATTTGACTAGAGTCACTCGATCCCACACGAGATTCACCTGCCATTTCTACTTCCTTCTTCCTTCTTTGTGATCGAGTATTGACCATCCAACAGCTTAACCAAGTTGCCTACAACCTGAACTAGCCCTTGTTTCACTTGTATCTGAAACAACTTCCTTCACCTGCAAGTACCTACTTCACTGTTATCAACTATCAAGCTTCTTCAACCCTGAATCAGCTTCAATGCATCTGCACTTCGTCACCAGCAACCTTTCTCTGATACCAACTGTCACGATGACGAAGACGGTGGTAGTCTTTCAACTGCTCTTGGTGAGGTGCGGCACCATTGAACACTTTCTTTTCACCAATACTTATGTTCATGGACTACGCCTAACCACTTGTCCTACTTAGTTTGTGTTTCTCAACCAAGTAATTATTATGTTTCCTTTATATCAATGAACACCCATACACATTCATTATCATCAGCAATTATAAACGAAGAACACAATTGCATAGTATAAAGGGAGGGGCAACTCCCTGAACAATGAGTCTACCTGAATAATATATTATACAATCTTCAATGTTACAAAGCTTTATAAGTATACTTGGGAAACACCAAGTGTCATACTTAGCCAAAATTACAACTTCATCACACCACCGTGTGACAGCCAAGATTTCCTTGCCCAAGTCGGGTGGGTGCACCCTCACACAAGTTGCCTTCCGCACTTCACAATCGAACCTTGTTTTCGTGCACGACGGGCAGGTGACTCCACCAAGTCACCAAGACACCCTCTTCACACCTAACTTCACCAATTTTCCACCATTTATAGCTTCGAACAATCGACGGGCAATCCTCACCCGAAAACACCTTTGAACGACGAGCAGGCGCGCCCTCACATGAGTCACCACCCGCGCCCAAAAACCGGCGCCTTCACCCAACTTTCCACCACGCTGTTTGCTTTTATACGATGGGTGGGTGCTCACCGAAGCTACCCGAGATACCCGTGCCAACGTCTGGCACCTTCACCCACGCCCTCAACCAATAACCGAACTCATGCTACCATGTGCATTGCCGAAGAACGACACATTTATTTTCTGCACCTTCTTCTCAATCTGCACCTCGCACTCTCTTCCTTCACATCACCAAAAGATCTCGTTCGAATTGCTTGATGGAATGATGAATAGACGCTTCCATCCATCGTTGTATTTATATTGTGCGTTGGGCAAGTCATGCTACCCAAGCCGACTTGCCAACGGCCTATACTTCCATCACAAGTTTTCCCTCCAACAAAGTCAGCCTTCGTTCAAATGTGTTACAAGTGTAGGTTGGCCCGTGGGTATGTTTACATGCTCCCACACCTTATAAACATGTCTCATCCTCCTTCCTTGTGCGCATTTCACATATTTCCATCGCACATAAGTCAAGAGCTCGCACTTTGCATATTTTCCTTCGTTCAAGCCTCTCGTTCACCAATAAGCTTCGAACATCATGCCGATGGGCGTGCCAAGGAATGCAAGTCCTTACACCGAGGAATCCTAACAAGGACAAGCTATGTTTTGCAACCATGTTTTCCAACACAACAAGCTTCAGTATTTTGAACCTACAACAAAAATCCTTTCGACACATACACTACACACCCACAATCGACACCTAGAGAAATGGATTGAAGGCAGTCAGACCACAATTTGAAAGGTAATATACCAGAGCTAGCATGTTAAAAAAAAATTCTCACCAAGATATGAGACACAAAGGAAAAGGCATGTACACTCAAGAGCTGGTAGATCCATAAATATCAAACAACCTAGGAATAAGAGCTCTTCGCTAGACAAAGGCCAAACTCAATGTTTTTTGTGGCATTGGCATGACAATGCTTCCAACTATAGGTTCCACATGTTACTATAAATAGGACAAAGACACAAGTGCAACCGTGATCTGCCTTATCTCTAGAAAACAATACTCTACCCTCGTGACACCAATTAATATCCACCCATAAAAACCACCTTCTAAAGTCAATGACTACCCCAATACCAAAGAGACTCAATCAAAAACAAAGGTAGTCGAACCATAAAAGCTTCAATTTGAAAAGGGAACCCATAAGTCAGATAAAGCAATCATCATTGAAAGTGAAATAATAGGCATAGGCTTCGACATGAAGATTCCAAGTAAAACACAAAAAATTCAAGCGAAACAAGAGAATAGAAGTATATAAGTATATGAAATAACATACCCATAATATTGCATACAAAGAAGGTAGAAGAAACTTCCAAGTGCTAATGAAAATGAGAGTTAAAGAACATGATATGTTGAGCCATGCTTCGACCCAGAATCACCCTCCCACTAGGACCAACACCACATAAACTCCCACCTCACTCCCTCACCAAAAAAATTGATTAAGGTTCTCCTCCATAATTTTATCTTAACTATCAAACATTCAACCGCGAACTAAAACCTAAGCGATGATCCTCCATTACTATGAAGGATATTGATAATGATGTTCAAGCAACAAATATTAAATGACCTCGTAATTTAATGCGTAGCAATCTCATCTTGCCCTTGGTGAACCACGATTCCCACCAAACCTGTCCAATATCTTTCCATCCCATTACGAAATCATCTTTATAATGTTAATGAAATTGAAAATAAAAAATAATTTTAATTATATTATTATTTATATCATATAGTTAAAATAAATTATAAAAAATATGAAAAATAAAATAAAAATAAAATAGTCAATTTTATTATATTAAATTTTAAAATGTATCAATAAAATAAAAATTAAATAATTAATAAATTATCAATAAATACAATAAATATAAAATAGTTCAATTTTATTATATTTAAATTTAAAATATAAACCAATAAATAAAAGGTAAATAATTTTATATTTATTTTAAGTTTGACTAAATTAATATTAATTTAATAATATTAAATAAACTATACTATTTTATTTAAACATGATGTCTTTGATAATATTTAAATTTAAATTATAACAAAATAAATTTTATTAAATAATAAAAAAACATCACGTTTATAAGAAGAGCTTCGACATAAATCACATATAGAAAGACATTTGTAGACGCGTTTAGAACCAACTAGTGTGGTTCATCACCAGGACAAGTTGAAGAAATAGATCTAGCTTAGCATGTTAAATACTCTGAGCAGAGACTCCAACGGCTAACTAATAACGGCTAATTTTGACTATAGGACCGAGGTCAAATTTATGTTTGTTAATTTAATATTATTATTATTTTTAATATTTATATTATTAATATATTATTTTATTATGGGAGAAAGTAAAAATAGTAAAAGTAAATAAATAAGGGGATAGTACCCAAAGTCAAATTATTTTTTATTTCAAATAAGATAATAACATTTAGGTGTTCAATATAAAGTTAATTTTTATTAAATTTATTTTATTTTTTGTTTCTTTTATGGAATAATCTAATTGGTAAATAAATAAACTAAACTAATGTAAGTTTTAAAATTATTAATTTAATTAAATACATATTTACTAATTATATAATGTATATATTTAATAAATGATTATGTTAAGTTGTTAGGATAAAAATAAATAAAAAATAAAAACGATAATATACTCATTTATTAAAAACGGTAATATACATCACGTTTAAACAAACCATTCTTATAAACACCGACTTTAACAAAAAGAGAAAGGTATGTGAGAACTAGAGAAAAATGAAACCTCTTCTTTAACCATGATTATTAAATGGAGAAAAGAAATGGAAGCACAAGATATATATATATATATGTTAATGAAATTTTTATAAGGAATTTATTATTATATTTTTTTAATTAAAATCAAAATTGTGTATTTAGATGTGAGTTAACAAAAAATTAAATCGTACAATAAAATAGTTAGTTATATATATATATATATATATATAATAAAATTAAATTTATACGTTGTATTATAATTGATTGATAATGTTTTTTTATAAGTATATAATGTTAATTGTTTTAGATTTAAGAAATGGGTATACTTAATTCTAGTATTGATTTTTAAATTTATTAATTTTGATTTATACTCTTTATTAATACATAAGTCTATATGTTTTCTAGGGCAAGAGGATATAGAAATATGCTATTGAAGATAACTTTTTAACTGCTCTTCTAATTCTTTTAATAAGGAATTCTCATGTTTTTCCCTTGGGTTAGAATCCCTTCACCAAACCCTAAATAAAAATGTGGGAGCCTCCCAAAACATTGATAAAAATTACCTAATTTTCTTTGACTAATTGATTAATAGAGAGCGTAACCTTAAAACTTGGTTGTTTGTCATGCATGCTTTGCAAGAGTTTTCGAATATTTCAAATAGGCATTTCGTTCACTTTCTCTATGAATCCACAAACTGCCCTTGAACTTATACCTCACATAGCTTGCAGATTTTCACTAGGAAGGCAGGGTCGATACGCAAGAAGTCACTGTACAAAAATAGATGAATTTGTAGATAATTGGCCAATTGTCAAGTCAAAGGATGAAGTTTCCTATGTATATATGTTAACATAAACCGAGGAAGAAGAAGAAAAGGAAATTGAAGTGCGTAACAATTTAAAAATGAACAAATCTGATTCATATTTTTCTGAATGTGAAGAATGTGAATATGAAATTACAGAAGAAACAGAAGAAAGTTCTAAAGAAACTGAAATATATTCTCAATCAATAGAAAGCTCAGAAGAAGAAAAACAATAGAAAAGAAAACTAATATTTTTTCTCTAGTTCCTGGTTTTTGTCCAAGGCCAAAACAAATTGAACCTTCATCTACTATTTTTTGCAATTAAATTGATGAAGTTGTAAAGCCAAATTTCTATAAGGAAATTGTCAGAACAAATAATATATATATATATATATATATATATATATACCTATTGAAATTTAAGCTGGAAAGGAATGGTTGCAGTTAGATGAATTTATTGATACAGGTGGTTCTAATCATTTGGCTCCTCCTAGCCCCAAGGGTTAGCTTAGTTGGTAAAAAATCGTGCCTCACCATCGAGAGGTCACAAGGTCAATTCTTTATGAAACCCTTGGGGTTAGGTCTTGCCAGCAGGGCGAGGGGCGATTAGGCTAGATTTTCCTCTGGATGTAGCGACGACTCACTGACCAAGGTGTTCGTGAACCACACTTTAATAATAATAATAATAATCATCCCAGTTTATTCAAAAAACAATGGAAACCATTAAGGAATATTCACACCTCTAAGATTATTGGAGGAAAGATTACTCTTACAATGATGTTGATGATATCAAGATGAAGTTGGGGAGAAAAATCATAAATGTTAGGGCAATTCAACATTATGATTTAACTAGTAGTATATTATTGGGTATGTCTTTTATCTCTTATGTACTACCAACAACAATTTCAAAAGATAGAATTAGTTTCAATATCAAGAAAAAAGTTGTTAGTGTAAAAAGAATAACATTAGCATATTTTGAAATTAAGGGAAAAGGAATAAATCAAAACAAAAGGATTTCATCAAGAAAGACTCAAAATGATTCCATAGATTGGAAACAAGTTTTAGAAAATTATGAAGAAAGAGATAGTCAGAAATAAAGCTTTAAAAGATGAATCTCGGTTTGTTGAATAAAAAGAAGTGTATAATGAATTAAAGAAATTATGTTCAAACAATCCTCAAGAATTTTGTGATACTACAAGCCCACAACAAGAAATCGAGACTTTACATGATAATGGAGTTAAAGGAGTACCATACCTTATACAGCTCAATATGAACAAGAGATTAAAAATTGGGTGAAAGAATTTACAGATGTAAAGTTGATATATGAATCCAAATCTCATTATTGTTGTTCCGCATTTGTCGTTGGAAATCATGTAGAAATGGTAAGGGGAAAAGTAAGAATGGTGATAAATTACAAGCCATTAAATGCTATTACAAATTATTTTAATTATCCATTACCCAAGAAAGAAGTCATTATGAAAAAGATTCGTAATAGTCAAATCTTCTCAAAGTTTGATATGAAATCAAGCTATTAGAAAATTCAAATTAAACTAGAAGATGGACACAAGACTACATTCACCTGTCTAGCAAACCAATACCAACTCCAAACACTTCATAACAAACCTCAATACCAATGCCTTAAGCTATGCAAAGAAATTACATCTGGAAAAAACCAGGAAAATACATCAAATTGAAAGGAAAATACTTCTAGAAAATAAACCCTTTGTTGTGTTCCTTGAAACATCTAACTCAGCTTCCAGTGCCTTTTCAAGGTCACAAAGAAAGCCCCATCATATAAAAACTAAAACAATTTGGCACCAAAATTATATTTGGCCTCTACACCAAAAACTCTGCAGTGGTTTCAGCTGGCTTGTTTCCATTTTCATCTGACCTATTTCCATTTTCAGTTGGCCTAGCCCATTGTTTCCTATTTTTTCCCACTCAATTGATGCCCATTTCTCCCACTCTTCCTATGAATTAGGGTCTCTTAATATCTATCTCCCGCCACCCACCAATAAAGGATTATGTGCTTTGATGGTCTGAATACTTGTAAGGGGTATAAACGTTGGGCATGTTGTGCTAAATTCTCATAAGAGAAACCCTTGTCTCGTGGATCTCAAACACTAAGCATCTCTCAAGCCCTTGTCTCGTGGCTCTCAAACCCTTGTCTTGTGGCTTTCAAACCCTAAGCAGCTCTCAAATCCTCATCTCATGGCTCTCAAACATTGGTGTTGGTCTCTCCATTTTCTCGACAAACCCTCCATTGCAATGGGGCAAATTAGGCCCTCCTTCCATGCATGAATTCTGATACTCCTCTAGCACTGACGTTGTAATCCTCAGTTTAATAGACCATGAAAAATTACGAAATTAGCTATGGGAAATGTCTCCATGGTTCCAAACGCCATGGTTCATAAGATATGGATTAGTATGATAACTTGTTGTCAAGATATGATGTCGTAGAAAGATAATGGAAATGTCCCTAACACTCAATGGTTATCATTGGGATCTATTAGTATCAAGTTATTCTCATTGGTATTTGTTATACCATGTCTTAATCTCTGATACCAGATACTTTGGTAAACTATATGTCGGCCAATTGATATACTATGTTGGAGTTTGATTGTAATAGAGGTATGCATTATGTCGCTAGCCCAATACCTTAAAAATGATATTATGCCCTTTGGTTCTTAATACCTGTTTTGGATAGCTCTTGGTCATAGCCCCTTATTGCACATATTACCAAGCATTGAGGCTAGGAGCACCAAAAACCAAATTTCCAAATAGTCCAAAAGTCTAAAGGGGAACCAATCTCGAAATTTCTCCAAGGAAAATAGACATATAGAATGGATTTCCTCAATTTGTCTCCAAAGATGGAAGATATATATAGAGGCCATGGGTCTACCAAAATGACTTATAAAACTACAAAGTTCCTTGTTATCCTTGAATGTATCCATACTCCTTCATCTCACTAAAATATTCTAGGCCTTTCCTTTAGTTTCTTTAGTATACTTTACCAAATTGAGAGTTCTTTCGTGAAATCTTTAATACTTTCTGCCAGATGTTTTGAGAATACTCTTTCCCTTAAGTATCATTTTCTGAGATCAAGTCTTATATTCTTGTCTCAAAATTGTTATCATCCACAAGACTCTTTGATTAGTTCATTAAACTTAGAGAATTTTTGGCCCTATGAACACTATTAGTAATTATGACTAGTAGTCCATTAATCACATGCTTAAGCGAACGATTACATCCCTATTCATAGTCATGAAAAGAACATCATAAATTCACATTAAATATTTATTAAAATGCATATGAATACTATACAACCATTGTGTCCAACTCTATTATTCACATTATAAATAGACATCACATATGCCATAATATCCATTTAGCATATTAGTGCATACATATACTCATTTCATCAATAATCGTTTGTTTTCTATTGACATGGTTTACATTCCAAAGTTGAATTCAACAAGGGTACTTATGTAATGAATATCCTGTGTTGTCTACAACTCATGAAGGGCGAGCCATGTTCTACCTCACCATAGTCTTAGCTACACTACATTCATTCTTGAATCTGGCCACCCCCATGCTAAACCATGAAACCATGAGGGAACCTTTCACCCAAAATTATAGGGCGGGTTCAAGAAGGTCATTCCCCTTCATGAAGTTAACTCATTAGTTCCATTAATGTCTCGTTAAACCTAGAGTATGCCCAACCATTATGGGTGATTTCTCAACTACGATACATAACAAGCAACCAAAAAAGGGAAAATATCTTATAGGATATTAATGGTGTAGGTAAGAAGGCCAATATCCTTCATCCACATAGAATTTAATACAATATATTTCATACCATTGATCCAAGGATGGTTCTCATTAAATGTGTGGCCACAATGGACCCACACAACACAAAGAGAGGCATTCTCAATGCTTCCTTCTAAACTTCTCATGTGTGGTTTCAATAAGATTTCTAAAAACGTGGACATTCTAGGAATGCACAACTCAAAGGGATTATTTCAATCATCAAGTATTCCTCTGATGCTTCACTAAATGCTTTTATGCATATGTTTTAGCTGATCCAACCACCCTCCAAAATTTTGAATTCATATAATTTTTGGAGACCTTATTAATAATATTCTTGATATGCTTAAGTGGTCAAGGTCACTCTGAACTTGTTTGAAATCCCCTCAGTGTTTGAATTCATTCAATTTTTCTTTGAAAATCCCTAAGTGTAAATGCACTTTTCCCTCATAAGCTTCGTGCTCTTTCCCTTTGTAATGCACCTTTGTTTGGAAATCTAGTTCACCTCTCAAAACCAATGCCAATCATGATCAGTGCAAGCACATCTCTAAACATTAGTTGACCCCCCTTGTTGCAAGAATATGTGTTGGGTGCACTTCAAAAGGTCAACGAGCTCACACATGTGAGCTATTTATAAATATAATCCCTCCCCAATAATTCATTTTACAGTTTGTTTTGTTGCTTGGAGGTTCACACACATTTTGAGTATATAGCAAGGCTTCCATTTTTTATTGCACTACATGCTCCTTATGGGTAATCTCTCCTTTTTTGCACTAAAAGAATGCACTTAAGACTTTTTCATATCAGTCCCTTGTTTTCTTCATATGCATCTCTTCATGTACCTTGAATTTTAGCTTTCCTTGAATAGTTGAATGCATATATTTGTATATCTGTGTGTGTGTGTGTCAATTGTTCAATTTTCATTTTGATTGGTTTGCTATGTGCTTGCATTTTTTTGTGTCTATACTTAGTTAAAGGTTTGCATTTTTGGTTTACCTATCCATCTCTTTCTATTAGAAATAATACTCCCTATGAAATGTGGTATGGCCACATTCCTTTGGTGAGGCATCTCAGGGTTTCTGGTTCCTCCTGTTATGCCTTCATACCTAAGGAACATATTAAAAAACTCAGTGCAAGGAGTCAAAAATGTATCTTCTTTGGCTACTCATACCTCCAAAGCATACCATCTCTATGTTGAAGTGAACAAGAATTTTATAATATCTAGAGATGTGATCTTTCTTTAGTCTTCCAAGATTGACAATGTTGTCAAGTGGAAACTTAATCATTTGGATAGATTCGAACATCCAAAGTATTTTCAAGAGTTTGATAGTGATATTCCACATATCCTTCTGTTATCTAGATACATTCTATGAAGATCCTTGAAGAAAACAGGTTGAAGGAAATTCCTTCCCCTGCTTTTTCAAGAAAGAGCTAAGAGATTACTAGTAGCAGGTAGCCAAATTTGACAAGCAATGAGGGTACATGCATGATAGAAAGCAAGGGTTAATGCAAAGGAGTAATGCAAAGTAGTGTACTGACTATATACATATCATCAATCATCTTTCATCCCACTTAGAATGCCTTGCATTGTGCCTCGTTAATCATAAGATCATGTTGGTCACAACCTCCGTAGCTTAAATAAACAAGTGGTATTTCTCTTCATCTTCTAATCTATGTAATAAAAAAGTGAAAGGGAGCAAGACACGTAGAGGAAACACATGGAATGAATTTTAGTTCTTGCAACCATGCATTGCATTGAAGACAGAATGATACGACAATGATAAGCAAAATTTTAAGCTATAATAAAAGGTATATTTCAAAAGATGTGCTTTGTTTTCCATACCTAGCCTCCAAAGGGTTATGCATCAGATGGAGTCTTCATGTAGTCCTGATATTCTATCATACCTTGGGTTCCTTTGTTTGCTTATTTTTCTCCTCAACTCCTTCAGAGTCATGTATCATGTCATCTTTATTCGTGGCCCCTGAGAGACATAATTGTGTAGTTTCAGTGAGCAGTAATTGTTGTGGGATGAGGCCCTAGGAGAACAATTTTACATAGTTTTAGTTGGATGAAAGGCATTTTTATGGGATTAGTCCATGGGAGGACACATTTACACAATTTTAGGATGCAAGGCAGACTAGGTAGTTAAGGGACAAAACTTCACAGTTTTTGGAGACATTGGGTTCCAGTTGAGGGAAGGACATTGACAGAAACCACTGCGAAATTTTGAATACTAAGGGAGGTTGGGATTTATGCACATTTCATAGTTCCAGTAGGCAAGGGAAAAGCTTGAGGATTACACATTTGAAGTGTGCAGTTCAGGAAAGTTGGATTAGGCTAAGTGTGGGACCAGTGGAATTGATAAGGAAACTCTGAAATTTAGCTAAGTGTGGGACCAGTGGAATTGATGCGAACAATGATAAAACTTGACTATGATCACACACTTGAAAACTCAATGATACAACATAGACCATCCAGAACATATAACACATACTTCTCTTAATGCAACAACCTTTGTGGTCGATTATGAAAAGTGTAGCTCTGATGATAGACTTTGGGAGGATAAAGTCAATACTTGTGTAAGAGTGTGTGAAATGAGTGTGAAACATATCTATGTGGTGATGAAAACCCATTCTCATAAATATTCCCCCTTGAAGCAAAACAAGCCTCCCTTTGCATGACAAGTGATAACTCACATGTCCAAAGATGATGTTGATTTGGGATAGCATCAGACGTGCTCTAGCCACAAACATTGCCGGAGAGGCTAAAGCGCATGAGATCTCCGATACCCAGAAATGGTTTGGGTAGATTCTACACAGTTTGGGGGACATTAACATAATTAATATTTTTAATGGAGTCTCTAAGTCTAAACTTAGGGAAAATAAAATATTAATATGAATTAATATAAAATTCTATTAGAAGGGTCCAAAAGTAATGGATCAAGCCAGAGTTAACCTTAACCATTGATTAGGGACTTAATCTAGGCCGTTGAATTGTCAACGAGAAAAGTATAAGAGGAGGCTTGAGGGTCACTTGGAGAACACATTGAGTTGATCAAGAATTGAATTTTCTGGGGTAGGGCTTGATGAGGAAATCGAAGGAGTGATTAGAGTTGTAGCTGAGGGACAGTGAATATAGAAGCAAAGAGGTATAGAGGGTACCAGGAGAATCAGTACAGAAGCCACGAGAGAGGGACATAGAGCCAACTAGAGGCCGATATAGAGGTAGCCAGTGCCCATTAAAAGGCATCCAGGAGATACGGAGTGCTAGAGAGAGTCAGCGTGGATGACACAAAGGCTATGGAGGTTGATGAAATGCATCTAGAGGCTGATGCAAGGTAATTTGGGCTGACGTTGGGCTAACGCTATGCTAGAGAGGCTGATACAGTCCCTAGAGGGAGATGCTAGATATTTCACGGGGCAGATTGGAGCTGAGAGTTGTCGGATTGTTCATCCGGGGTTTCAGTTGGAATATTTGTCTCTGACTAAGAGATACTACTACTGAGATCATTATCTATTGGGTCAGTTGGTTTGCCACGCAGATTGTATTATGAAACTGCTTAATAATAAAACCATCAGATAGTTGCATCAGTTTTCCCACATTGGGTTTTTCTGGGGACATTAGTCAAAAAACAATGGTGTCACTTGTGTTCTTGTTTTTCCTTCAGTTGATGATCTGTAATGTGTTGAGCATGTACTTGTATTTATTTTTAGTATTTACATGGTAAGTAACTTGTTAATTAAACAGAATAAGTAGGCAGAAATAAATTAGAAAGTACATGAAGGATTTATAACAGTTAGACTTAGAAATTCCATCATGGTATCAAAGCATGGTTGTGAATCATAGGAGAACTGAGGGAATCATCTAAGCAGAGCAATAGTAGCAGAAAAAACTATCTTGAGTGATAGAAGTTGTTCCTAGTGGAGAAGCAGCAAGGAAGGGTTGACATAGTTTTTGCGTCATCAAGTTGGAGACGGGTTGAGGGTCAATGCAGTGGTAGAAGGGAGCATCCCTGACCTATGCAGTTCCAAATCATCTTTCTCAATCAGGAAGGATTGATGCCCATGGCTAGGAGGTGCAAATTTTGCTAGTGCCAAGATTGCATAGAGCCTAGAATCTCTAACCTTCAATTTTCTGAGGCATAGGAGGCTGTGGGTAAGTTGTAAAGTGAAGCTCGTGGGGTATTGTGGTTAGAACAATACCTATCAAGGCAAGACCAAGGAGGAGGGATTTGCTGCTAAGGATTTCTAGCAAATAAAGCCGGATCAGTGGTGTAGCTACACTAACGATCGGAGTTTGGGGCATCTCGACATTGGGAGAGGGGTTTCAAAGAGGGAAATTGAGGCTCAGAGGGAGTCACACCGAGAACATCCACGAGGGAAGTAAAGGAGCAACGAAATGGCAATGAATGAGGTAAGATAATAGGACAGATTGGATAGAGCCTCAAACTTCATAGTCTGGAAGGCCATAATCTTGTCTGTTCTAGATATGAATCATTTTAAACACTTCGTCTTGAAGACGATAGTGATCCCAGTTGACCCAGCCGATAATGATAAGTACAAGGAGGCAATGGTGAGGGCCAAGAGCATCATCCTTGATAGGTTCAAGGACCATGTAATACCACATATTTCCAAAAAGGACACAACAAATGAGATGTGGGAGGCCCTGCCAAAATTGTATCAGCATACTTTCATGCAAACGAAGATGCTCCTAGAAAATCTATTGCAGTCATACCAAATGCGAAAGGGAGAATAGATCGATACCTTCCTCAGTCGATTGAAGGATATCTGGGATCAGTTGACTTCCATAGGGGCTATGCCAGATCAAGAATTGATGGCCAGTAAAACCCTAAACGCAGTCTGAGAAGACTGGGAGGTGTTTGTCCAGAGCATCCTGGGCAGGTCGACCCTTTCAAATTGGGAGCAACTGTGGGTGACACTTTGTCAAGAAGAGATCAGAACGTAGACCAAGGTGGGAGGCAATGGTAAGGGGGTGAGAATCAAGAAGGAGGAAGAGGAGGATGTTGCCCTAGAATCTGAGGGAAAGCAGGAGAAACGGAAGAAGGACCTCTCTAAGGTAAAATGCTTCCACTATGGGGAACTAGGTCACTAAGCGAGCCAATGTTTGAGGAAGAAAAGCAAGGGAGAGGCTTCGAGGACTAAAGTTGCGGTAGCAAGGGCAGGGAAGGAAGTGGAGATAGATTATGAATATCCCATGATTGCTCACACGCCCCTTGAGAGGAAGTGGGGAGACATCGAGCTATAGTTAGATGGACTAAAGGCGATGAGGGGCAGGATCCTCGAGGTACCTATCCTCTTGGATTATACCTTGCTATAGGAGCCCTGAAGAGGAGTAGTAGTACTGGTGGATGTTAGTAGAGAGGGATGCAGATGGAGCGACAAAGGGAGCTACAGTGTAGGATTCCCAAGATAGCCTGAAGTAGCAGTGCAAGATGCATGGAGTTGCTGTAGCAGTGCAGAGACTAGAGAAGGGGCACTTGTCAATGACAAAGGGATTTTTAACATCATGGGTGTCTCTAGCTTGACAGAGATGTCAGATTTGGGAGATCAACTACTTACCTCTCAGTAATTGAGTTGTAGTGCAATAGTTAACAATGGTAGTGCTATGGTTAACACGATGCAGCATGATGAGAGGGGCTACCATACAAATGCAGCAGTGGTAGTGGAAAGGTCATGGGAAGTAGTACATGATGAAGCAGTCTAGAGGATATTGGGCAGTAGGCCTAGCATCAACACAATGACCAATGTCGGATGATCAGGGTGATGCTAAGTGAGGAGTATTACTAGAGCACAATCCTCACTAAGAGGGAGTGTTGATTTGGGGTAGCATTGGATGTGCTCTAGACATGAAAATTAGTGTAGAGGCTAAAGCGCATGAGATCTCCAATACCCATAAATGATTTGGTAGATTCTAAACAATTTGGGAGATATTAAAATAATTAATATTTTTAATGGAATCCCTAAGTCTAAACTAAGGGAAAATAAAATATTAATGTGAACTAATATAAAACTGTGTTAGAAGGGTCCAAAAGTCACGGATCAAGTGAGAGTTAATCTTATCCATTGACTAGGGACTTAATATCACTCATTGAATTGCCAACGAGAAAAGTATATGAGGAGGGTTGAGGGTCACATGGAGAAACATCGAGTTGATCAAGAATTCGATTTTCTGGGGCACGACTTGCTCGGGGAATCAAATAAGTGATTAGAGTTGCAGTTGAGGGGAAATGAATATAGAAGCAGAGGGGTAGAGAGGGTACAGTGAGCATCATTGCAGAAGCCAGGAGAGAGGGATGCAGAGCTAGCTAGAGGCCACACAGAGGTAGCCATGAGCTGTGCAGTGCAAGAGAGATCCAGTGTGGGTGACACAAAGGCTCTAGAGGCTGACAGAGTGCCTCCAAAGGTTGACGCAAGGCGAGTTGGGGTGACATTGGGCTGATTATGGGCTAGAGAGGTTGACGCAGTCCCTAGAGGTAGACATTGGAGATTTCGTGGGGCAAATTGTAGCTGAGAGCTGTGGGATTGTTCATCCAGGGTTTTAGTTGAAATATCTGTCTCCGACTGAGAGGTGCTACTTCCACGATCATTATATGATTGGTGAGCCAGTTTGGCACCCATATTATATTCTCAAAACTAGTTAATAACAAAACCCTCAGATAGCTGCACCGGTTTTCCCGCATTGGGTTTTTTTGGGGACATTAGCCCAAAAACAATGGTGTCACTTGTGTGCTTTTATTCCTTCAATTGATGATCTATAATGTGTTGAGCATATAATTGTATTTATTTTTAGTATTTACATGGTAAATAAATTGTTAATTAAACAGAACAAGTAGGTATAAATAAATCAGAAAGTACATGAACAATTTCTAAAAGTTAGACTGAGAAATTCCAATAGATGACACATTCTAGGTAAAGATAAAAGAATGAATGACCCTTAGGATCAAAAAGGGGAGCTTGAGATCATCAACTTATGAATAAATGACTAAGGAACAATTGATCACAATATCCACAGTAAGATCGGAAATTTAAGTGTAGGCCAAAATTTTGGTGTGTGTCGCAACTGCTACAACAGAGCCTTCACCTTCTTGCTAGCTTCTTTTTCAACTAGTGTCTTGAATTCTACCAACTTTGAGAATGTATCATCTTTCTTCCACATGAAGAAGATCTAATACTTTTGTGAGAAGTCATAAATAGAAATGACCAAATATTTGTGTTTGATAATGTAGTTGTCGAGAAAGGTCCATAAACATAATGGTGGATCCCTTTTAGGACTACATGTGCTTTGTTGTCCCAATCATGAAAACGACTAAGTATTTTGTGCCACGTTTCATTGACATCGCGACCTACACTTTTTTCGCCTTAGTGCTTAGTGTAGCACAGTCTTCCACATCTCTCTTATAGAGGTTCTTCACACGAACACCGATCTTCTCCACTTGTCCCATGGCTATGTGTCTCAGGAAAGCTTTTCCTTTCTCGAAAATCACTTCACAACCATGGTAAACCAACCCCTTGGTGAATGTTAGTAGACAGACCCCTAATCCTTTACCTTTACCTTTTTTACAAGTGCCTTGTATTGAAAAATTGAAGACAAAATATTTGTTTTCTCTTAAAAATTGTCTTAAAATCCCCCTCTATGTAGTAGTTCCAAATGCAATGATAGACAAGTTGTCGCTAATCGTATTAGTAGATATGAAATGAACATAAGAGGAATAGATTTCCAAGAAATCTTGTAGGTAAAATTTGTCACATTCTTCTTAGTGGACTACCCCCACAAAACAAACAACACAACAAATTGTTGTCTTTATATAAGATAACGTGAATGGTAAGTAAAATAACAAACTCGTTATAGGTGCAAGATAGTAATTGCCTGCGAGCTAGCGGACTTAGGGCGCACTGTGAGAGTCAATTTTTCACTGTTAGATAATGTTGCCTTAAATTGATATGTTTGTGTCTTAACTGTTAATTGTATTAAATAGGTTTCATCTAAAGTGGCCATTATCTTAAATATAAAGTTTTGTCTTAAAATATTTTTGTCTCAAATTGTTTTTGTCTTAAATATAAAGTTTTGTCTTAAAATAAATTTTTCAAATTTTTTTCTTTAAATGTTTGTCTCCAACTACTTTTGTCTTAAATATCAAGTTTTGTCTCAAAATATTTTCGTCTTAAACTATTTCTGTCTTAAATATAAAGTTTTGTCTTAAAATATCTTTGTCTCAAAATTATTTTGTCTTGTACTATTTTTGTCTTAAATATAAAGTTTTGTCTTAAAATATTTTTGTCTCAAACTCTTTTTGTCTTAAAGTTTATATTTAAGACAATTCAATTGATATTATATTTTAATGTAAAATAACTAAAATAAAAAATTATTTTTTAAGACAAACTATTTATTGTGCTTAAAAAAATGTCTTAAAAGTGCCCTTGGTGTAGTAGTGTGCTATTCAAAGATTTTCCTTTGGAAGCATAAACACAGAGTTGTTGAAAAATTATTTATTGAAATTCACTTACGCTATTTGTGTTTCTTGTTGGGTTGTGTTATATTCTTTCCACATAGTTAACATGGGGTTTGAGGGGTACCCGTAACCCCACTTTATGGGGTCCGGGGCAGCGCCCCCGAAAATTTTGGTTTTTGACCCTATGTTAGGTTGGGCGGACCCAGCTATGATTTTGTGCATGATTTTCACACATGTCTTTTGGACGCGATAGTTTTCGGTCCATGGTTTTGGACGCGATGGTTTTTCGGTCCATGGTATTGGATGCTTCAGCATGTATAAATATGTATTGTAACATTGAAAGGAACATAATGAAAAATCAAGCTAGTAGTCCCGGTTTTTGGATCCAGTGGGAAATCTCTGTGTATATGTGTTTTATGTGTTATGCTCTCGCATTTTTATTTTTCTTGTGATTTTAGAATTCATATGCACGTAATTTTTTGTATGGGGTTAAAACCTACATTTGGTATCGGAGTTGTTTTGGCTTCAAGGGGACGCCTTTGTTGCTGAGGGGTTTCGCTCGGGCCTGTGGTAGACCCTGTTCAGTGGGAGATCTGCGAGATCGATTCTGGTGGTGAAAGAAGATGGCGAGCAACGGAAAGATAGAGATTGAGAAGTTCAATGGTCAGAGTTTTGAGTTGTGGAAACTCAAGATGGAGGATCTGTTGGTGGATAAAGATCAGTGGATCGCGGTAGATCCGGGTACTAAACCAACGGGAGTGACCGATGAAGAATGAAAGACGTTGGATCAGAAGGCAAAGAGCACAATACGATAGTGATGCCCCCCCCCCCCTTGCTACAGAATCGATGCAACGAAGGGGGGCTCCGCCCCCTCTCTAACCCCCCAGTTAACTACGTGGACTAGTCGTGGAAAGAATATAACACAACCCAACAACATCCTTGGTGACTTTTTTAACCCATACAAAGACATTTTTAGCCTAGATACAAGTTCTTTATTACCCTTCACCACAAAGCCTTTAGCTTGCTTCATGTAGATCTCTTCTTCCATATCCTTGTGAAGAAATCTTGTCTTCAGATCCATCTATTCTACCTCAAAATCAAAAGCAATAACAAAAGATAAAACTAATCTAATAGAAGCTACCTTAGCAACAGGAGAAAAAATATCACCAAAATCAATTCCTAGCACCTAGGAATAGCCTTTTCCTACAAACCAAGCTTTGTATTTCTCCACCTTGCCTTATGCATTCATATTATTTTTCAACACCAATATTATTCCAATGGGTTTACTTCCAGCCGAAAACTCCACCAGATCCCAAGCTTCATTTTTGTCCAAATATTCCATTTCATCAACCATGGCCTCTTTCCAAAATTTTCCATCCTCTGAATCTACTACCTCTTTGACAGTGTTGGGATCACCATCAGTAATAGATAAACAAAAATTTGAATAGAAAGCAGATGCACTATACCTCTCTCGTTGCCTCCTTTCTCAATTGATCTTCTCACATCTGGAGTTTGTGGATCTTCATCTTCTGATTCCTCTCTTGTTTTAGAGTCAGATTCTTCTTCCTTTAGCTCAAACACTTCATGTTTAACAACATCTTTCACCTATCTAAACACCACCTCTCTAACCTTCCTTATTTTTGGGTTCCAAAGCTTATAACCTTTTAAACCATCCTTATACCTAATAAAGATGCACTTATTAGATTTACTATCCAACTTGGTTCTTTTCTCCTTTGGAACATGTACATATGCATCATAGCCAAATACCCTCAGATGTGAAAGAGAGGATTTCTTTTTAGTCCATACTTCTTATGGAGACACATCCTCCAACGACGATGAAGGTGATCTATTAACCAAGTAACAGGTTGTCTCCACTGACTCTGCCCAGAATTCTTGTCCTAACTTGACACCACTAAGCATGCTTTCCTTTTCCATCAATGTCTTATTCATTCTTTTTGCAACTTCATTTTGCTGAGGTGTGTATGGATTAATTTTCTACTGTGCTATATGACACTTCTTACAGAACTCTTCAAATTCCTTATTACATAAATATCCACTGTTATATGTCCTTAGCACCCTTATCTTCTTATTTGTCTAGTTTTCCGCAAGAGCCTTAAATTCTTTAAACCTGTCAAATACTTTAAATTTCTTCCCAAGGAAATATATCTATGTATTCCTTGAGAATTTATCTATGAATGATACATAGTAGACAACCTTACCCAGTGATGGAACTAACACAGATCCAAACACATCACTCTTCACAAGCTCTAATATCCCTTTCACCCTCTTAGCACCAGAGGGGAAGTAACCCGATTTTGCTTCGCATATACACAATGTTCATAGAATCAAAATCTAGAGAGAAATTAGACATACCTTCTACCATACCATTACCATGAAGTATTTGAAGGCTCTTCTCTCCAATATTTCCAAGCCTTTGATGCCATAGCATGGTATTTTCTCTAGAGACCACAATATTTTTTGTTCCACTTTCAGGAACCATAGAATAGTTGTGCCCATCAATAACAAAGCTACCCAGAAGCTTGTACGAAGTTCCAATACGAACTCCCCACATAAATAATAGTGCTCCTTCAACCATCTTACATGTATCTTTCTCCAACACTATTTTTACACTTTCATCATCCAACTTTCTTATAGAAATCAGATTTCTAGCCAATATAGGAATATGAAGAACACCCAAAAGTGTTCTAATCCTTCCACCTTGTAACTTCAAATTGAAATCATTAAGCATCCTAAAAACCTCAATAGGGATGGTGGCATGGAAATTAGCAAAAACTGGAACCCCTTGCTAACCCCCGCAAATAATCTCAATAACGAGGTTAGTAATTCTTGACCTGCTATCTTATAAATTTAGCCATGCTGCTCTTTAGGTTCCTAGGCTTGAAGAATATCTAGGTTAAAATAAACCTAATTATTATATAAATTAGAATAATAATCATTTAAAAGAACGAAGCATTATTAGTATAATGTGTAATAGAAACAATAGTAAATAATAGCTAGGATTAATTTAGTAATTTGGACAACACTATCAACAACAAACAAAAATAAATAACAATAATAATAGATAAAAATAATAAGTATATATAGATAGGAACATTAATAAATATCATAGTTAATAATATAAATAACAATTTAAATAAACAACAATCAATAAAAGCATAGGGTTTAGTCATTAACAACTAAGGACAAATATTAAATATAATCAAAATATTAATAATGAATTAGAATAGCATTAAGAAGAGCAAATAATAAATAAAAAGCAAATCTTAAGTATTAATAACAATAGGAATAAGGCTAGCATAACAAAATTAATATTAACAATAAAAAGTAGGCTTTAATAACAATAATTAAAATATAAATTAATAAAAATACACATTAATAAATAATCATATAAAACAATAAAAATAGACATTAACATCAATAATTAAATATTAATTCAAAATAATGAATGAACATATATAACTATTTAAATAAAAAAATCAATTAACATTCATGAATAACATTATAAACAAATAAAAATAGAATCAATAAAGAACAAAAACATTTATTAATAAACAATAAATTTAATAATGAAATATTATATATTAATATTAATATAAAAATTAGAATAACTAACTAGTTATTAAACAATATAATCAAGGGGCTTAAATAACAAAAATAATTAAAATAATTAAATTATAAATGAGTCGGCCTATTTGTCTTCTCAGCCAGCTTTTTCATATTTATACCTATCCTTCTCCTTCTTTTCTCCTCACAAATTTGTCCTGATGATGAGTCTAGGTTCAGACTCGAAACATCGACCATAAAATATGAGCACTGTGGAACATCCGAACTCGATTCTAGCCTTCCTGTCATCCCCTAAGAAAGCATCACCACCATCATATTTCTCATATTGGAAGAACCACTCCCTATGGGGAGTGAAGTCAAAGCATGGACCTTAGTCAATCAACCATGACTCATGATCTACATGTGTACATGAAGAAGAATAAAAGTACACATCCCCACCTTCATCTAAGGTTGTTGTCGCCTCTACAAAAGGAGCATCGTCAAATTCCATTCCTTTCTTAGGATATTTAAATCTACAGTCCTTTTTTAAGTGTCCTTCCTTTCCACATTTCTAGCACACCTTTATAGGTTTTACTGGAGATTTCAATCTCCCTATTGTTAAGCAGATAAATCGTTCTTGTGGAAAAGACCGATCTCCCTAGTATCAATTGATATCTAGCAACAAGCAGGACAAGAAAATCTACCTTTCTCTAAACATATTACGATTCATCAATAAAAACTAAGAGGCGTTTTAGACCCTACCTTAAGTCCAACGCTAGTTTTTGGCAGCGTTGCTCCAACAGCTTCAAAGAGTTTCCTTTTAATAACTTGCAAACACAAACAAGCACACATCAAAGAACACCTGTATAGCTAATATTATAAATCATGTTCATCATAGTGATAAAGGAGTCTATGAAATAAACCATTAAACACAGCTCATTGAGAAAAATAAACTTGATTGTATTAACTTTAACAAAGAAGAACTTGACAACCTTGTTGCCTTGATTCTGTACAAGCTCTTCCCAAGGTCCAAGCAAGAATCTCCTCTATTTTGACAAGCCTCACTCTCCTCCCAATGATATCAAAAGGTTTGTAATCTCTCCTCTCAAAAGCTCAATTAGGAAGACTAATTTCCAGCAGCATTTACCCTCAAAGATATTTAGCTTTCAACCTCCCAAGTAACCAGCCCAAAGATTCATTTTATAGTGCAAGGGAAGGAGGTTACAGGTCCACCCTTGAAGGGATAGAGTCCTCCTTCAAGGGGATAAGCTCCTCACATCAAGGGGTTAGCTCCTTAAGGAATGGGATGCATGCACCCTCAAGGAGAGAACTTGCTAGCGCAAGATTCCCTCTAGAAGCTTCCATAATTGACTCAAAGTGAGTTTTCAAGAATAAACTTGCGCATTTTTAACTTTTACAGGGGTTCACACCCATAAATGCAGATACAGAGCGGTCAAGTGCGCAGGGGACATGACCAATGGGTGCGGTACCATAGGTAATGCTAAGAGAAAGTGCGAAAACATAGTTTTAGAGATTTTTAAGGATTTTCTCTCATTTTCAAAGCTTGATATGCAGAGCTGAGGTTTAAGACTTGCAAAGGAGGTATGTATGAGTGGTGATAGACTCATATTGATTACAGAAAGTCATGGTGACAATTTTTTGTGTAACACCTATAGATTTAAATATGCCACTCAAGGAATTATTTTTGTTTATGTTCTGGGATCTTCCTCGTATAGGCAATGCATTTCCATTCTAGCCCTCCATATTTTTCTATTTCATCAAACTTCAAGGCAGTTGTATTGCTACCTATTACAACAATCGGACTATCCCACGAATCTGGTAGAGAACAGAGAAAACATGGAAATATATCCATGTATCCCATGAATGACGTTCAGATGCTCTATCACAGAGTTTCCATCCTTCATCCTCAGGTTATACATAGTTTTCTGTAGCAATAATTTGTTCATCGGAGACATAGATTGGTACAAAGTCCCTAACTTGTCCCACAAAGGCTTCGTCGTAGCTTCCATTGATACATTCAACAATATCGAATCTGAGACACACAACCATATTTTTCTCTTTTCTTTTTGATCCAACTTTGTCCTGTCTTCATATGACGTTGTTGTTGGTTTAGTACCTGGATATACTACGATCCACTAATCTTTATCCACCAATAGATCCTCCATATTGAGTTTCCACAAGTCAAAAATTTGACCTTTAAATTTCTCGATCTCTATCTTTCCACTACTCACCATATTATTTCACCGCAAGAATGGATCTCGTAGATCTCCCACTGAACAGGGTCTAACACAAGCTCGAGCAAAAACCCTTAGTAGCAAAGACGTCTACTTGAAGTTGAAACAAATCTAATACTAATTGTAGGTTATAATCCTATACAAAAATTACTTGCATACAAATTCTAAAAAACAAAAATTACACAATGGTGAGAGCATAAAACACAAAACATATATCCACATATATTTTCCCTTGGATCCCAAAACGAGGACTACCCGATTGATTTTTGATTATATTCTTTTCATTGTTACAACACATATATATAAATGTTAAAGCATTCATAAACCCCAATCCATTAACCCTCGATTAAAACATAACCATAGTTCCCTTAACCAGATCTACAAGATACCATGGGCAGAAAACCATCATATCCAAAACCATATTCAAAATCCATGCACAAAGTCATAGGTAGGTCTACCCTAGACCCCATAGAGGAGGGGTACTACCCCACCACTATGCCCAACAAAACGATGGGGGCTTGGCTTCGTGTGTGGGGCTAGTCGTGGAAAGAATATAACACATACCCAACAAAGAGAGTAATATTTGGCAACAAGATTTTCTTCTGGAGGGTGGTCCATCTAGCTTGTTTTTCAAGTTTACTATGGTCAACCAAATATATGTAATATGCCTTGACTTTGAAGAGTCCCCCTGAGTTTCTACCCCATCGAAGTTTGTGATCATCCTGATCTAAGGGAATTTGAGGGTCTTGGAGATGTTTCTAGAAATCCTCCCAATAAAATTTGTTAGGGAGAGGCTTCCAATATTTCTTATCAATCCATGATCTCTATTTACCTTCTTCAGGGGTTTTTTTCTAGTATTTGGAAACTAGAGTCTTCCTTTTCCCTGCATTGGCTCCTTCAAGGGAACAGAGGTCCCTCCATTTAGTTTCGAGAGCTACTACCAGGAATCCTTTGAGAAAAGAGAGCTCAGGCCATTCTAAACTTCTGATAATTTTTCTTGTTGCATGATCCATTTGCTTTTCCAAGCCTGATTCCAGATGATCGAGCCCTTGACATGGTTGGTCAAATGGATAAGATCCTTATGCTGTTGATTGGGGTAGTATTTTCGTTTCCATGGTTTTTCCCAAGGGGTTAAGGGATAGTAACTGTTAGCCTCCTGCTGCAGTAGGTTACTTATATTTCATGATTGACATTTTTACAGACCAAATATGTCATACTTTGCATGCTGCAATGCTCCATATTTTCTTAACACTCACCAGGCGAGGAATGGCTACTCAGAGTTCATCTAACTGATTTCCAAATTTGGAGAAGTTATTCCAGGGTTGTACAATTTTTAGTTAAAGGGAGGTCGAAACAGCTTAATCTTGGTCTCCCTAGGTTTCAATTTCCTGTTTTAGAATATAGAGAATGAAAATCTGTCCAAACAGCCTAATCTTGGCAGATTCTTAGATAGGTAGAGAATCAAAGGAGCCCAACAGCTTAATCTGGGCCCTTGGATGAAATAAGGGTAGTTTGTAGATAGGAAAGCATAAAAAAGAAAAATTGGAATGATTGGTTTGCAAGTCCAAGTGCACCCAAACCAAAAGAAGAAAAAATGTTAGGTAAGTAGGTTGGGTAGGTAGTTTTGAGGTTGTAGAATCTTGATTGCTGATCAGTCCCAGGTTTTCTGGTGCCATCTCTACTCAGGACACAATCACCAAGCGGTTCTATGTGAAAAGCTCAAATAGGCATAACTAACTTCCTTTCTCCATCTCCCCAAAATCATTAACTAATTTCCCCAAAAAAGAGGTCAAGATCTGTTTGATACCTCTTAGTTTCATCATTTTCGCGTCATTAGCTTGGGCGAAGATCTGCTTCACTCAAAGAAATTCCATACTCTCTCTATAAGGTTCTATCCCCCCGTTGTAGCCTAAGATTTCTGAAACTTAGTGCTTTCTTACCATCTCCATATTAACTACTGACGTTATTATTTAACTCCTTATATTTTCCACGTCCCTGTACTAAAACTATGTAAATAATCCCCTTATGTAAATATCCCTCCCCCTGGTTGAAAAATAACCATAAGTACCCCCGGGAATTTCTCAGTTTGTCTGAAACTTGGCAAGAGTCCTCATGTCATCCCTTCAAACCACCTTCTAAATGCAATGGACTCCATCCAAAGTATAAAATCCCTTTTTAAGTTATCGGACCCCTTTCGAGGCCTCCAATGCTTTTCTAACGCACCTTCTCACTCCTTCCGACCGCAATACACCTTTGACTGACTTCCTTAACACTTTGCAGATCCTACCAAGCTAGCTCGCATCGCCAGATCGCAATATTCTCACCATATAAGTTATGCCCCATCCGTTGTTACCCGATGCGATATCGCGATATCGGCGATCGACAGTCGCAAGCATTGCATGTCCAACTAAAATACCCCCTCGTTCCCCGCCGACGCGATATTGCGATCGCATCGGGAGAAGTTCATTGCATCGCCTTCAAGTATGATCACCCCACCACGTCACATCTATACCAAGGACCCACTGCTGACGTCAGCAGGCTGACGTCACCCGTCGTACTGCTGACGTCAGCAGCCAAAAAACCGAAAATTCGCGTAAGAAGAAAAATCGCACTTTGGAGCTCCGGAACAAGAAACGGAGGCAGTTTTCGATGCACGATTAGCGCGATGGGAAATAGGCCGTTTTGGGGAATCTTTAGGGAATCTTTTGATTCCTTGGCCCGTTTTGCGCCGAAAAAGCCTGAAATCGCCCGAGTTTGCCAAATTAATCTGGTTTAAAGACAGGAAAGGACCGGAGACAAAGATTAAAGAGTATCAGATCAAATCAATAGGGACAAAGCATGTCAAAGAGTATCAGCAAGCGGCGGAAGCCATCAATGCAACAACAAAGAGTATCAACGAAAATATTAAAGAGTGGCCCAAAGCAGGAGAAAATTTAATACCTTCCAGCAAAGTCAAAAAAAGAGGGCGAGGCCACTCCAAACTCTCAAATCATGGTTATTGCACATTTAACTCGCACTAGAACAGAACTACAGATCCTGAAGCACAGTTATTCCAGCAGTACCGCATCGATCCCCCAAGGGCCACATTGCACTCCTTTTGATTTTGCTGCCTCTAGCGCAGCCCAAAGGACTTACCTGCATTTAATTCGAGCGACACTTAGGTTTTTTAGAAAAACTTTTCCGGCAGACCTATTTAGGTCAATTGTAATAAATGACTTTCTGATATTTTGCTTATATATACCACCCTGAAAGATGGAGTGAGGGGTTGGTGGGTTTGGTTGGTTGGTTGCTGAGTCGAGGAAGTTGCTTAATCTTTGGTACCTCGACATTTTCTTCAAGAAGAGACTCGCACTGTAACTGTCATACTTTCTATAATCAAAGACTGCTGAAAGGATGGATTCTGAAACTGTTTGATGTGTTTAACTGGCCGAGGAGTGATTGAGGAATTCATGTGCTTCTACATGGTTCAATAAGTGTTTCTCATCTCTGTTAATTTTTCATGTTATTTTACCACCGTTCCACCATCTAAATTGCAGAAAAGAAGAATAGCTTAGGATTTGTTTAACTACACCTTAAGCTCAATTTCTGCAGTTTTTCATGTTTTCATCAAAACTAGTTATGAACATGTATACTTAAATGATCTTGTTTACGCTGTTTCTTTCACATATGAATGAGAGTTTAGGAATTCTTAGCTGCTCCTAGATAATCATTCATTCACTTCTCCTCTTTTTCAGTCTGATGAAATGATTCTCCTTTGCCTTTCATCTCTGATCGTCATTCCATCCTTTCAGTAGATTGATAATTGTACCATGTGTGGCTATCCCACTCCTTAATCCTTTTGTGACCAAGAAAACACAATAGCAAGCCTTAATCCGTGACTCCATGCCCAATGGTTTGAAACTTATCACATCTTACCTTGCCTCTTTGCTTGAAATTTCCACCTTCCATCCAAAAACAAACAAAAACCCCTGAGACAAAAGCTAGCCTAAAATCATCAACAAAGTTGAATCACTAAGAGAGAGCTATCTCTGATTGCAGGTGGGCTAGAACCTGCAATCCAAAGATTGGTTTGTGGTTACCTCAGCCGTATCCCTAACAGGAGCCTAGGGACAACCTGAGTGATAACAATAACCATTTCCATCAAGGCTTCGCTTTTAGGGCATTCCCACGATTTCTGGTTCCTAGAGCCGAATGCCTCCAACATAGTTTGGTCTACAAATTTTATCCCAGCTGATCAAAACCCATTTCCTTTTTTCCTCAAAGACTTTCCATAGGAAGGTTCTTTGAATGTTGTGGATGATGGTTAGAAATGGATTAGGAGCATCCATATCTGAGAACAAATAAAGGGGCATTGAATGAAGGACAAATTTTACAAGGACAAGTCTGCCCACTAGGTTAAGAGATTGGAATGTCCAATTATTGAGTCTGTTCTGAAGCTTGGAAAGGAAGTCTTCCCAAGTGGATTTATAAGTATTTTTTCCATGAGAGGCATGCCCAAATACTTTAAAGGGAGGGAACAATTTTGAAACCCTAGAATTATAGTGTTGTTCCTTTCGATAGGGAGAGGGGTGTTGAAAAAGAAGACTTTAATTTCTTGGAGATTGATTGTGGTGCCAAAGGCTTCTAAAAAGAGATTAAATATTTGATTAAGGATCCTAGCTTTCACAACTTTGGGTATGAACATAATAAGGGTATCATCCACGAACTATTAATGGGTACATATTGTAGTAGTATCATGGTGTTACAGATCCATTTAGGCACATCACTCCAAACATCCATATTAGTGTTTTAGGGCTCATCAAACCCTAATTTGAGTTGCTACATGCCATAAGAAAGTCAACCTTTTGAATGCCTCCTTCCCAGACAGTTTCATGACATGCAGACATTCTGAAATGACCTCTAGAGGGACTAGCGCAAGTAGGCCCATGTAAGGGTGCGTTGTAGAGCAATTGAGTCCATGCCAAGGTGCTCTGCAGAGCACTTAGGCTTCCTTTCTCTTACGTTGGGCGAGTTTGAGTGAAATTCACATAGGGTTTGGTGAATATTCTTATCTTTTGGAGTCATCCAGAAGGTTCCTTCACTTATCAACTCCTATGAGCTCGAAAATGGATGAGGAATGAGTTAAGATGCATCCTATCCTCTCATCCCTTCCTCCATGGAACTAATTCTAAGTATGGAAGGTCATTCAATACCACCATTTATGAAAAAACCTCCTTCATTTCCCTATAAATTGACCACTCATCTAAGTGATCAGGGGCTGGACTATGTTGAATTGTAAGGAGATAATGTTGATATGAGAATTGGCTTTGAAGCAAGTATTGTAATGCTACAATTTTTCCATCCTTTTGATGTGATGTGGATGGGATCTAAGCTAGAGGAATGACTTTGAATCAGACACAATGGTTGTAATTCCTTCTTCTATTCAATAAAGTATTTGAGCCTTTCTCCCATATGTTTGTATTGTCATATGATGCTTATATGTGTGAAATGTATCTGATTCCATTTACTTGTATTCAATAGATATTTTGCTTTGATCAATTCTTTGTCTTATGTTTGTGTTTACAAGTACTCCTCAAGTGTGTTAAGTATGGGAAGGAATGGCATGATTGATACAAAGGAGGCAAGAGGAAAGTGAAACTACAAGTAGGTCTTCTAATATTCTATATCTTATCTATTTCTTATAGGAAAAGGCTAAAGTGCTTTAAACTGTTGTTCTACATATGGCTACTTATCTAGGGAATTAGTATTTATCTGTAACTACCAAATTCTCCAAAATAAATTGGAGACCCCACTAGGGAAAGATCATCCTTCTTAGTAGCTTATCCACCTCCTAGGACATTCTTGCAGACCCTACTTGTGTTCATTGATTGTATTTCAGCTCTTTTGAATTGAATTTTGGTCAAAACTGTGTCAAAATGCCTTTTGAAATGGCTCACTGTCACCAGCGCAGGCTTGTGAGGGACACCGTGTGCTGCAGAGCACCCTTGGCTTAGGGACAGTGCTCTAAAGTGCACTGTCTCCCATTTAGGGCTACGTTGATCCTCCTAGGGCTAGTTTCCCACATTTGGAATGGGTTTTTTCCAATTTTTCTGTATTCTTTTTTCTTGCTGATTGATTAATGAATGTCATGTCTTAGATAACAAGTTTCTATCTCCTTTTCTGGCCCTATTTTGACTTAATTGATTAATGTTTCTTAAATTTTTTCTTTGTCGTTATCGATCCATAGTTAAAGTTAGAATATAATTGATTAATATTTGTTCAAAAGAAATGTCGTAAAAGTCTTATTTTCCTTCTATTGTGGCCACAACCACCACCCTATCAAAACTTGCCTTGTCAGCAATTTTGAATTGGTGCCTAAAAGTTGATCTCTTACGTCTCCGAATGATCAATTTTGGCCTAGAGACTTTAACACGTTATCAGGTCAAACCTTCAACTCTTAATGGTTGAACCCTCCATTCATTTCCTCCATCGTAACCCTTCCTAACCCTCCAAAAACCTTCTAACGTACCTCATTCCCATTATAACTCTTTATAATGAAAATCCTTCATCAATATGCATAAATCACCCCTTTTCGCCTACTGCAATCAACATTAAAACACAACACATACATGGCTTCTGGACCCGATGGTTTTATTAACCAAAATGCATATATTTTGGGTCCATAGCCCCATCACACATCGCTATCAGCAGAGTCCCGAGCTTTTATATAAGGTGCTCCACTGTATTCTGGACCCAACGACATTATCAACTATATTACATATATATATCAGGTCTGAAGCTAAATCGCTTATCGCTATTGGGAGGTCCAAGGCTTATATATATATATATATATATATATATATATATATATATATATATATATATATATATATATATATATATATAAGCGCCACTATCTACTGGACCCAATGGTTTTATTAACCACAATATATATGTTTCGGGTCGGGAGCCCCATCGCTTATCACTATCGAGAGGGTCTATAGCGCCACTATCTACCAAACCCGATGGTTTTACTAACCACGATATATATGTTTCAGGTCGGGAGCCCCATCGCTTATCACTAATGGGAGGGTCTGGGGCCTATCTATAAGGCACACCACTATCACCGGGACCCGACGATTACTATTGAGCAGGGCATATAATATTTCAGGTCCGGCCTTACGGCCGGATGTGGGTTTTCACATATAATCTTATGTTTTGTTAAGGTCAGGGCTTTTCAAAGAAAATTATACATTGGGGACCCACCAAGGCTATTAAGTGCAGTATATATATATTTTGGGTCTGCCTTCCCTGATCGCTTATCGCAATTGGCAAAGCCCGGGGGGTTATGCAGTTAGTGAAGGGGTGATGAATAGACCCATTGATAATTATAGGCTCGAGTATATAAATTTTCAATTCTGGCCCTATAGCTCAGCCATGGGGTTTTCCTGTGTTTTCCTGTGTTCTTTGATAATATGCTGGGGTCGGGGTTTTTCAAAGAGGAGCTTATGTTACGGATCCGAAGGGATCTTTAAACATGACTCATATGCATTTCAGGTCCACCTCCCCAATCCTCCACCATTGATCTACCTTTCATGGATCCAACGGTCCACGCAGATTTTGGGTGAGCTAGTAGCTTGAGGAATACCCGCTCGAAAAGTGGTGTCCTTTTTCCTCCTAGTTTCTATGTCGTTTGAAGAGCGGGATTAGGGCCCATCCTCCCAACATCAGTTACCACTTAGACCCCTCCTGAAATACCATCCGGTTATGTGTTATGCCATGATTTTCAATATAAATTAGATTCACACTCGCGGAACTTAATCAATGCATAAATTAAAACAATCAAGGGCTGATTCTTTCACATTTGATGTTATAAGCGTTTAATGAAGGCAAGATTCATGTTTTGTAAGCATGTTTACCATATTTCTCACAATCATAGCTGATATGAATTATTCATGCAGGCAAATACGAGTAGACCCGGGGACAGATAAATGGAAGTTATATCAAGATGACACCTCCGCACCACCAGTGTCAATATTGCAAAAACACACTATGCAAAATGGAATACGGACCACCATAGTGCATAATGAAGGCACTCTCTCTGTTTAGTAGAAGTACTCATGATAGCACTGATCCATCAAGATACCATTACATCCAAACACACATTCAATCATGCTAGATGTGGGATGATGGGTGCAGTGTTTTTAGTTTCCTTCAGCAAATAATAAGGGATAACATCCGTTGTATACAAGTGTGAAGAGATGACATGCAATCATTCTCTTTCAATCAACATCTATTCATCCCCAGGAAATGAAGCACTCCAGTGATAGGAAATGCCTTCTATGTGTCAGCAATGACACCGACGGTTCTACATCTATTTATTCGGATCGATATATTGAAAAGAACAGGGGAAGATGAAGGGTCATGGCTTGAGGCATAAATATTACTTCCAGATAGGAGAGAAGGGCCTTTTGTTTGGAGAAAACAACTTTGATTTATTATGAATAAAGGAGACCGTTTGGTTCAATGAGGAGCCTTTTGTTTCAATTTTAGGATCCTTTGCTTTTATGTGTTTTGAGACAGGATGTTGTTGCTGGCATAAATATAAATTTGTTTGTTTTTGTGCATATTGATAATGATATAGCTTATAGTTAGCCTTGGTTGTTTAAATGTAATACTTCATCATAGTTAATTCATAAGTAGCCCTTGATTTGAAAGTATGTTAGACATTAGTTGCAAGCTTTACTTCTATAAAAAGGAATGTGTATTCCTGTATGAATGATTGGATTGGAATTAGGAATTGATGTAGCCTTGTTCTTATGTGAACTAGTAATTGATTCATTTAGACTTGGAATTCATATATGATGTTTAACCTCTCTTTTGTCATGCTCCTACAGGATGTTGGAAATAATACTGATAGGGGTGGTGAACTAGTATTATCAAGTCAATTATTTTTGATTTCACAATCAGATTTGTATACGCTACTTCAGTTAGTGAAAACTACGTATATACGTAACTACAATTAGGGAAACTAGTGTATAACCTACAGACTTATAATTTGATTTATTCTTCAAATGTTGATCATTAATCTGTGCATCAAAATCATGTAGACAATAACTAAGAACAGTAAAACAGATCAAATAGTTACACACAAGAACACAAGATATAAGGTGGAAACCCAATGTGGGTGAAAACCACCTGCTGTAATTCGTCTCTATCTTCTTTTAATGAGAAATTTCTCTTTACAATAATTTTGTACTAGTGCAGTCTTATACTAGTACACATGTTTCTACCTGCAGAAGGCTATAACCTTCTCTCATTCTCCAGACTCTCCTGGAAGGAAGCTACTACCCCCTTAGCTCTTGTACTAGCTGATGTACTAGTATGTAGGTGCTCACCTACAGAAGGCTACAACCTTCTCTTTTCTTCCAGGGACCACGTTTCATAAATTTTGAGACTGGATCCATCAATAACAAAACATCAAATACATCTGCATCAACCAATCTCCTTATCTTCAATCAAAACTGAATCAAACAATTACTTCTCTAAATGATGTAACCAGAATACAATAACAATAACTAGAATCCAATCCTGAACCCAGAACACTGCAGCAATAAACAGAAGTAGCTAAAACATATTTCATGAGACATACACTACTTCAATATGTAGAACATGTGTGCATACGCTTTTGTGTTAAGGCCAACCTGCATATACACTATTTTGAATTACCAAACCAGCGTGTATACACACCTTTCCTATGTCAAACCTGCGTACAGATGTATAAAAGATAATTTACCCCTTTCAATTATTCAGACATCAGTTATACCCAGATTATCAGATTTATATATCAAGTCATGCGCCAAATATAACAGATCAAAATCACACAACGATACTTCTCTTCAAGCCTTGAGATCTTGACCCATCAATATAACTTATCCATCTTCTAGCACTCAAGTTCCTCCTTGATTCAGATCTAGCTATGCACCACAACCCAATCACTAGTATTCTAGATCTTTCTCTTCATTAGATATTCAATACTTGAGTGAATACATTTGCCTAATGATCTCCTTCCCCTTTTATAGTCTTAGGCCTTACTCAATACTATGGTCCAAAACCATTTAGAACCAATACTTGGGGCGCAATACCTAGGTTCAATATTTTGGACAAGATATCATGGTCCAAAACCATAGCTCCAAATACCAAGGACCAAATACCATGGACTTAAAAATAAGTTTTCCCACATGTACATGCTTTTCCGTGCATGAAAGTGTGTTCATATGCATATGCAACTTTTGATAGTCAATCCCACATGTATATGCGACTTGGTTAAGAGGAACCTGTGTATATCTCTTTTTCTTTCATTATGAGAGCCTAAAATGTGATCTGCCATCTGAGCGAGTTACCATCAAGGACAACACCTATGTCATAGTGCCAAACCTATGTCATAATACCAACAATTTCCCCCTTTGGACTTGATGGCAACCCCAAGTCACTCAAAAGTCATTCTCCCCCTTTGAAATCAAGGGAAAAGGGTTATGCTCCCCCTGAATACATACTAAAATCTTTGCTCTCCTATGTTTTCCATGCTCCCCCTAACTGTAGGCAAGGTTTGCAACAAAAAGATGTTCTACAAGAAATAACATGATTCTATACATTATAAATGACCTTCCTATCACCAAGGACTCACACATACATCCATCTCCCAACGAAATGGGGATATACCAATATTGACTCATCCACCCAACCAAGTGGGGATACACCAAAAGTTTACACATGATAAAACAAGAACATTACATTATCCATCCCAGGCATAGTGGGGAAACCAAAATAGGCCATTACATGACCTTGATAAGAAAATAAATACATGTCATAGAGACGAAATATTTACAACAAGACTATGATAGTCATCAACAACTATCAGCAACAACATTTGTCAATCATCATCCAGATCAGTAACCATGTTCTCCCTCTGCACTTGTTCCACCTAAAACCAATAACAATTGTGAACTTGAACCAATATCTTCTAAGATAATTCCAACAATGCATTATTAGAAGTATATATGCTCCCCCTGAACCTGTGCTAGATGTTCTCTATCAGACCCATATCAGACTCTTTTCATCCTGAGCTTGGCCCACTATTTGTCTTCAAACCAACACATACGCGACTGTATCCACATAAACCAGTGTATGTATGCGGATTCTCCTCATGAAACTTGTGTACAACCACTTTTCTTTTAAATAGATAAGTTTCAACAACAAGATGATGCGTCAACTACTCCCAGCTTCTGTCTGAGGTATTCAAATATCTCCCTTGGCAGTCGTTTGGTGAGTATATCAGCAACCTTTTCCTTGGAGGGAACATACTCCAATTTGAACTTTTGTTGAAGCACTTGATCCTAGAGAAAATGATATTTGATAGGTATGTGCTTGGTCTTCGAATGAATAACTCGATTCTTTGAAATACTGATTACACTTGTATTATCACAAAAAATGAAGACAGGTGGAGTACAAGTGATTTGAATGTCTTGCAATGTTTGCATCATGCAAAGGAGTTGTGTGCAACAAGATGAAGTAGCCACATATTCTGCTTCAGCTGTAGATAATGCAATTGAACTTTGTTTCTTGTTGAACCAAGATACTAATCTAGAACCCATAAAGAATTCACCACCACTAGTGCTTTTCCTGTCATCCACACTTCCTGCGCAATCTACATCTGTATATGCATGAAGTGTGATATCTGTGTCTCTAGGATACCATAAACCATAGTTTTGTGTTCCTTGAAGATATTTGAAAATCCTCTTAACTGCTTGAAGGTGTGCTTCCTTTGGATTTGCCTGGAATCTTCCAACTATTCCCATTACATGCATGATGTCTAGTCGGGTACCTGTCAGATAGAGCAGACTTCCAATCATGGATCTATAGGTTGGTTGATGAACTGCTGCTGATTCACCATTTGCACTGAGGCTGCATCCTATTACAATAGGGGTACATACTAGTTTCGAATCTTCCATCCCATATTTCTTCAAGATCTACTTGAGGTACTTGGTTTGTGATAGAAAGATACCGTCTTTG
The DNA here is from genome assembly GCA_000404065.3 of Pinus taeda. Classification (NCBI taxonomy): domain Eukaryota; kingdom Viridiplantae; phylum Streptophyta; class Pinopsida; order Pinales; family Pinaceae; genus Pinus; species Pinus taeda. Next base: position 86,858 of record APFE030281596.1, on the reverse strand, counting down.
TTTTGTTGGAATTGTAAACAAAGAAAATATGTGAGCTCACCAAGTAAGGACATTTCAAATTCTTTCTACATCACCAAAGCAAAGTTTTGACTCATGGTTTCTTCATTCCTACCAAAGATGATATCATCAACATACACAACAAGTATTAGCAATTTATCATTATCAATTTTTATATATAGATTTCTATCTGCTGATCTTTTTGAAAAACCTTGTTGATGGAGGTATTTGTCTAGATGATAATAAGAAGCCCTTGGAGCCTATTTAAGACCATAGAGTGCCTTCTTAAGTCTACATACAACTTTTGGATCATTTCCAAGGATGAATCCATTTGGTTGCTCAATATACACATCTTCTTCTAAGTCTCCATTTAAAAAGGCAGATTTCACATTCATTTGATATACTTTGAACTTCTGAAAGCTAAAAAGAGCAAGGAACATTCTTGTGGCTTCAAGTCTGGCAACCGGTGCAAAATTTTCTTCAAAGTCTATACCTTATTGTTGTGCATACCCTTTACAAACAAGTCTGGCCTTGTTTCTAGTAACATCTCCATTTTCATTCAGCTTGTTTTTGAATATCCATTTTGTCCCTATGACATTCTTATCATTTGGTCTAGGAACCAACTCCCAAGTGTTATTCTTTTCAATCTACTCAAGTTCTTCATTCATGGCCTTGACCCAGCATTGATCTTTGCATGCTTCACTTACATTTCACAGTTCAACCGAGGAGAGCAATGCTAGATAGCTTGAAGCTTTTTTAATAGTTCTTCTTATTTGTACACTTGCCTCTTTTTGCCCCAAAATTTGAGTCTCTGGATGGTTCTTCTGGACGTACTTGGATGGAGTCTTTTCTTATACCCTTATCTGTTCCTCTAGTGCCTCATAGGTTTCTTCTTCATCATTAGTCTGATTTGATGTTGAAGGATAGTCCTCATCATCTTCAAAATCTTCAGATTTTACATCCCTTGGATTGTTTCCTTCTTCATCAACCACTACATCAATACTTTCAACAATTTTTCCAAGTCTTTTATTGTAACAATTATATCCTTTACTTTAGGAAGAGTAACCAAGGAGAACGCCTTCATCTGCTCTAGGTTCAAACTTGCCAAGTTTTTCATTAGTCCTTTTGATGTAACAACTTCTTCCAAAATTTTTGAAGTATTTTACCTTAGGAGTCTTACCATACCAAAGTTCATGACGAGTTTGAATGTTGTTCAACCGGACGTTTGTTTTGTTGAGAATAGTAACAGCAACAAATGTAGCTTCACCCCAGAAGGTTGCGGGAGTTCTAGACTCATCAAGCATAGCACGAGCCATTTGTTGAACCATTATGTTCATCCTTTCCACTACTCCATTTTGCTGACGAGTCCTTGCAGTGGAGAATTCCCTTCTTATTCCATGTTCTTCACAAAAGTCGAAAAATTCATTTGAGGTAAATTCCCCTCCTCGATCAGGCCTAAGGAATTTGACTTTGCGATCTTATTCATTTTCAACCAAGGCTTTGAAAGCTTTGAACTTTTCGAAAGCTTCATCTTTATGCTTCAAAAGTCCTATCCAACACATCTTGGAGAAGTTGTCAATAAACAATATGAAGTATTCTTCTCCTCAAGGTGACTTTTTCCTTGATGGACCACATAAATCAGTATGGAAAAGTTCAAGTGGCTTACTAGCTGATCCTTCCTTCTTAGGGAAATTAGTTCTAGTTTGCTTACCAAACTGACATGATTTGCATATTGTATTGTTTGGAATTCTGATGTTAGGGAGATCACGAACCACTTGATATTTGCATGCGTTCTTTATCTGAAAGAAGCTTAGATGCCCCAATATTCTGTGCCATAGCCAGTGTTCATCATTCTTTCTTAGATAGCATTATTGTTGCCCTCCCTTGAGTATGTATAAATTATTTGGTGTTCTTATGAATTTGATCATTGTTTCTCCTATATCAAGCTCATGAACAATACATCCATTTGATCAAAATATTACCTCGTTTCCTTGATCACACATTTAGCTAACACTCAATAGATTATGCTTTAAACCATCAACATACCTAACATTTCCAACTTTGACTTTTTCTTTCAAAATAATAGAACCTTTACCTTTTATGAGTGCAAGGCTGTCATTTCCAAATGAGACCTTCCTTTCCTTTTCTAAGGGACTATATGACTGAAGTTTTTCTTTATCACCTATCATATGTTTCGAGCATCCACTGTCGATGTACTACTAATTTTCTTGTCCTTCCACATATAAAGCTATACGACATCTTTCTAGTTGTTGTTCTTTCTTTCTCCATGTTTTGGGACTCAGTGAAGCTTGCTCCTTATGAGTTGTCTGCTGAAACCTACTTCTACATTCAGAATCTTCATGACCGAAGTTGTTACAAATAGAACATTCTATTTCATTTTCAAGAGTAGAAAAGTTATTGTAGGTCATTTTCATGATCCTAGTCATCTTTCTTTATTTTTGTGCTTCTCTAGTCATGATGGTCTTGTAGGCAACACATTAAGTAGCTTTGTGTCCAAAGTTATGACAAGAGAAACATTGGCCATTGAATAAATTCCTGCGATTATCAAACCTACCATCCAGGTGATTGTAGTTTCCATAGACTTTCATTCTTGAGGAAAATTGAGAATGATTTACCTGTGGTTGGTTGTAACTTTTGTTCATCGTTGAAGTAGATTGACCCTGATTTACCTGGTGATCTGCTTTATGGATTTATTGTCGATTTTCAACCTGTTCACTTCTCTTTGCTACATCAATATAACTTTTGGAGGTGGATGGATTCTATGCTTGAGATGCTTCTTCAGTATATCCAAGACCTATCTTGATTAGAGGAGAACACTGCACTTTGATAATCTCATCTAAAGTTTCAGATTCTTTAGCAAATCTAAGATTAAGAGCTTTTGTTTTCTTGATATCTTTTCTAAGTCCCACAATTTTGCATTCTAACTTTTCATTGTGTTTTTCCCTTTCAGCAAGTTGGAATGTTAAAGTATCTATGATCATACTCTTTTCTTCTAAACAAATTTTAAGTTTAGAAATTTCTTCATAGACATCATATTCATCTATAGCATCCAAGAAATCATCATCTTCAGAAGCCATCAAAAGTCTATAGTCATTACATTGTTCATCTTCATCACTAATTGAAAATCTATCACTGTCTTCATGTGTATAATAGCTCTTCTTACTCACATTCTATTTTATGTTCCATCTAACTGGTTCCTTTCCTTTATCAAGCTTATCTTTATGAGGACATTTGGCTGCATAGTGACTGACTCTTCCACAAGAAAAGCATTTGAAAGGTATCTTACCTCTGAATCTTCCAGAACCCCGTTGAAGTTTCTTGACAAAGTTTGATTCTTCCTCTCCTTCTGATGTATTCCCTGACTCATTGTATTCTCCTTTTCTTGAAGCTTTGAATGCGGCTTCTCTCGTGTCTGATGGTCCCCCTTTTCTCATTTTGAAAGTAGTTAGGATTTTGTGCAGCTGTGACATGGTAATACTATGTAGATTCTACTTTTCTTCTATGGCAGAAACTTTTGATTCAAACTTAGAAGACAAAGATCTTAGAACCTTTTCAACCAAAGTAACTTCTTTTATCTCTTCACCCAAGCTTTTCATACAATTAATAATCTGATCTGTACATAAGGAATAATTAGCCACACTTTCATCATTGTGCATTCTGAGAGTTTCATATTGAATTCTGAGAGAATGTAGTTTTACACATTTTACCTGATCGTCTCCTTCATAGCTTAGAATGATCTTGTCCCATATTTCTTTGGCAGTTTTGAGCTGCATAATATTGACGAATTCTGATTGAGATAGACTCCCCAATAGAGTATTGACAGCCTTTGCATATTTTTCATATTGCCTTTTACCAGCTATATCTGTAGGAGTTGTTGATGGAAATGTGTATCCTCCTTCCACGATATCCCAAACTTCTGTACCAAGAGATTGAAGATAGGTTGTGATTCTTACCTTCCAATAGATGAAGTTTCTCCCATCAAAGATTGGTGGCCTGATAGATGCCTCCTTTTCATAGTTGCTCATCATGACTGATCTTCCTTCAAGCAATCAAGCTTCTTTGAAGGACCTGCTCTGATACCAATTGTTGGAAATAATACTAAGAGGGGGGGTGAATTAGTATTATCAAGTCAATTATTTTTCATTTCACAATCAAATTTGTATATGCTACTTCAGTTAGTGAAAACTACGTATATACACAACTACAGTTAAGGAAACTAGCGTATAACCTATAGACTTATAATTTGATTTATTCTTCAAATGTTGATCATTAATTTGTGCATCAGAATCATGTAGGTAGTAACCAAGAACAGTAAAAAAATTAGATAGTTACACACAAGAACACAAGATATAAGGTGGAAACCCAATGTGGGTGAAAACCACCTGCTGCAATTCGTGTCTATCTTCTTTTAATGAGAAACTTCTTTTTACAATAGTTCTATACTGGTGCAATCTTATACCAGTATGCAGGCTTCTACCTCCAGAAGGCTACAACCTTCTCTCATTCTCTAGACTCTCCTAGAAGGGAGCTACTGCACCCTAAGCTCTTGTACTAGCTGATGTACTAGTACTTAGGTGCTGACCTACAAAAGGCTACAACCTTCTCTTTTCTTCCAGGGACCACGTTTCATAAATTTTCAGATTGGATCCATCAATAAAAAAACATAAAATACATATGCATCAACCAATCTCCTTTTCTTCAATCAAAACTGAATCAAACAATTACTTCTATGAATGATGTAACCAAAATACAATAACAGTAACCAGAAACCAATCCTGAACCCAGAATACTACAGCAATAAACAGAAGTAGCTAAAACATATTTCATGAGACGTACGCTACTTCAATATGTAGAACCTGTGTGCATATGCTTCTGTGTTAAGGCCAACCTGCATATACACTATTTTGAATTACCGAACCAGCATGTATATGCACCTTTGCTGTGCCGAACCTACGTACAGCTCTATAAAAGATAATTTACTCTTTTCAATTATTTAGACATTAGTTATACCCAAATTATCAAATTTATAGATCAAGTCATGTGCCAAATATAATAGATCAAAATCACACAAAGATACTTCTCTTCAAGCCTTGAGATCTTGAACCATCAATAGAACTTATCCATCTTCTAGCACTCAGGTTCCTCCTTCATTCAGATCCAACTATGCACCACAACCCAATCACCAATATTCTAGATCTTGCTCTTCATTATATATTCAATACTTGAGTGAATACGTTTTCCTAATGATTCCTTACCCTTTTATAGTCTTAGGCCTTACTCAATACTATGGTCCAAAACCACTTAGAACCAATAGTTGGGGCACAATACCTGGGTTCAATATTTTGGACGAGATACCATAGGTCCAAATACCAAGGACCGAATACCATGGACTTAAAAATAATTTTTCCCACATGTATACACTTTTTCATGCATGAAAGTGCATGCATATGCATACGTGACTTTTGATAGTCAATCCTACGTGTATACGCGACCTGGTTAAGAGGAACCTGCATATATCTCTTTTTCTTTCATTCTGAGAGCCTGAACTATGATATGCCATCTGAGTTAGTTGCCATCAAGGACAACACCTGTGTCATAGTGCCAAACCTGTGTCATAATGCCAACACAAGATAGATTAGGATAGTTAGGACATAGACTAGAGTAGTTAGAATAAGTATAGATAGGATTAAATACATAGAGGTTAGTTGTTTTATTTTGTTGATTTAATTGAATTCTTCTTCCCAGAAGGAATCTTTTCACGCATTTAACAGTTTACGGGGTCCTTTAAAACCCATTGGAACTATCCATTCCAAATGAAATCAAATCTAATTGGGGTCTATGATCAGGTTAGTTCCCCTTGTTGGTATAGCAAAGATTTTCCATGTAAACAAATTGGCACTAGAAGGAAGGCATGAACTGCCATCCACAGATTTTTATGATTTCATATATAAATGGCATGCATGGACTCGAAAAGATTAATGCATAGATCGTGAAGGTCGAAAATACCCTTCCTCCCATTCGGAAGAACCTCATTTCGAAGAAGACACACTATGGGATTATCCTATCACTCAGGAGAAACCTGTCAAAATACTTACTCGAGCTTATGCTTGTTCCTTCTCTCAGCTCCCCATCTTTCACTCTTTACCTCTGACAACTAAAAGAAAGCCAAGGATCTATCCCATAAACGAAGAGACATCTGCATCATTGTCTCTTGAAGATATTGTGCTTGAATCCTTGCAAAGTATTGACACTCCCTGGGAAGAAATTCCTGAAGATCCACTCTCTGAAGGTAATCCTTGGCCCAATTTGGGAAGTCTTAATAAAGAAAGTCTTGAAGAAACCTTCAACTAGAACATCCCTACTCGTGATATGACTGATATTCCTCAACGCGGTGGGAACCAACTCCCACCTCCTACAAGAGAACTTCCTCCCTGGCTCACTCAGGACATCGTAGTGGTACCTGGGTAGCAACATCCCTTACCTAAGAATGCACAAAGAGTACTACCTAAATTTGACCCTGAGTAGGGAGACATCGCTGATAACCATATTCACTCTTTCTTCCTAGCCATGCGCATGCTGGGGGTAGTTGATGAAGATATAGTATGTCGCCTATTCCCTTTTACCCTGATTGGTGCAACTTCCACATGGTATTTTAGCTTGAGAACCGAATCGATCACCTTGTGGACTGCCTTTCAACAATTGTTTTTAGACAAATATGGCGATGACAAAACCCTTGCGGCCTTAGTTCTAGAACTATCCCGTTTGAAAATGGAAACCAAATACAAGGTCAAGGATTTTAACATCTGGTTCAACACCCTGTTTAATAGAATCCCAGATAATGCTAGACCTACTAAGGAGGTGCTCATGGAATTCTACATCACTGCTCTCCCTGTCCCTACTGCGATGTGGGTCAAAAGGAGTAACGCACAAACCTTATAGGGTGCTATGGATGAAGCAGTAAAAGTTGAGAATGAAATTCTTAGTCTCATAGCATGCCATCATACAACCAGAGAAAAGAAAGTTGCTTAAGCATCCAAGAAGAATAATTGGAGTGATAACAAAGGGGTTGAAACCAAAGAAAAGTATACCACAGATGTGGAAGGTTTGCATCAGATCATTAAGAAACTGACAAACATAATCACTGATATGAAAAGGAATTTTTGAGAGAGTACAAGCAGAACTGGAGGAGAGTATAACAACAAAAAACCTTTCAAACCTTTCTATTGTAAGAAGATAGAAGGTGGTCATGGTCCACTTGCACTGTCTGCTCCACCCAATGAAGGCAATTTAAATATAGAAGAGCTAGCTCTTATCAGATTGCTCCATAACCAAGAAGAACCTATAGTGGAGCTAGAGCCAGAACAAGAAGATAAGGAAGAATACGAAGTAGAATAGCCCTTGGAAGAAGAATCTCAAATCAACATACTGTGGGATTTATATGCAAATGAGAATGATGATGACCAAGGAGACAGTATGGCAAAAATCCACACTAATGAAATCCACACACGAAGAAAGGGGCCACTTGCAGGCGTGATGAAGCCTATAGACCAGACAAAGAAAGATGTTCGCCCTGTGGTTAGTCCAAGAATACCCCAGTTGCAAACCATCCAGAGAAAGAAAATGCATCTCCAAACGCAACAAAGTGGACTCACAATGGTAAAGTCCCACCTAGAAATGGAAAAATCAGTATGTTTACTTTGCCCTATCCTATTTATAACATTGATTACAATATTGTGGATGATCTTAACAAATCTAGGGCTAATATCACATACTTTGATTTGCTGAAATTAACATAAGAAAGAGATTTGCTCTTAAAAGCTATGAATGAGCAGAACTGCAAAAATCCCACCATCCTGAGCAGCCAAACCCAGAAATCGATCTCCAAACCTGGTAGTATTCCCAGCACAGCCCAAAAGCCAGTAGCCATGGAAGCCACCCTATCAAAAATGAATCGAAACCCCCAAGATGTCAGTGTATCCATGATAGAAAGGAAATCAAAATCCATGACTCCCCCTTTCCTAATCACATTTTAAATCTTTAACATGAACGTACACAATTTCTTGGTAACTCAGGTGCCTCATCCACTGTGATTCCTTACGCTATTTCTAAACGACTTCATGTGATACCTTAGAAAACTGGAACTCGAAACATGCAATTAGACAGGACAAATATGAAAGTAATTGGGGAATTGAAAGATGTATTGATTCGGATGACTACTAGGCCACAGTACACACAAGTCATTTATATAGTTGTAGTCAACATACCCAAGGCTTATGGAATGTTGCTTAGTAGGGACTAGTCAGCAAAACTGAATGGATACTTCTCAACTAATTGGTCCCATCTCTTGCTGCCTCAGAAGGGGAAGGGTGATATGCTGAGAGTTGATCATGAAAGATACATGAAGTATGTGGTGACAAAGCTAAATAGTCCAAATGAACTAGTAATGTTTACCAACTCTATCCTTGGGAATTATAGTTTCAACGTTTGTGCCACAGAAACCTATTTTGGAGAATTCCATGTAGAAAAAAGTGAAGGAACTGCAATAAACACACAATTGGAAGCTCTCCCCTGCAATTCAATTGATGAACAACCTTGTAATATAGTAGATGATAGAACTAGTTTCATAGGAAGAAATTCAATTGATGTAACACTAGACTCTATATTTTGGACACTCTATTTTGATGGCTCTAACTGCCTTGAAGGTATAGGTGTTGGGACCATTTGCGTTGATCCAGAAGGGAACCAACATCTGATGGCCTGCCGGTTGGAGTTCATGTGCACCAACAACATGGTCGAATATGAAGGCTTGTTGCAGGGCCTGAAGAAAGCCATTGATATGAAAGTGAAAATTCTTAAATTTTTTGCTGACTCATAGATAATCATGGACCAGGTAAGAAAGAGGATACATTGCAATTTGCCACACCTGGTAAGATAAAAACATGAGGTATGGAACTTAATTGATAGTTTTGATTATTTTAATATCACATACATACTTTGATGGTAAAACCAAGATGTCGGTCTAATGGTTGGTATGGTTGCAAAACTTTTGCCTGATTTTAGATTAAATAAGAATAAATGTTATGTTGAATTTATTTTCAAACCATTTGTGCCTGATAACACCTCAAACTGGCAGGTGTTCGAAGATGATTAGCAAAGCCTGGAGTTCTTGCATTGCGAGAAGACGTTCAAGAATGCAGTCATTGATGAAAAAGAGCATGACAGGCTTATGAACGAGAAGGAATATGAGGAAAAGGATCAGTTCAATACAATTCCCAAGTCAGTTGTCAAGATGGAGCACTTGTATGACCTGTATGATAAATTCAAAAATCCAACGAATTGCAAAATGCATAGGTCATCCATGAAGTATGAATCGGTCAACCTTGGAACCCAAGAAGACCTAGAAACTGTTAATTTGTGCTTGGGGTGCTCTCCACAAGAAAAGGATGCATTTGTCAAGCTATTTAAAGAATACAAGGAAGTCTTTGCATGGACATATGGAGATCATGCAACATGTAATTCTTCTTGAAAAGGAGGCTAAGCCCTACCAACAAAAGCTTCGCAAGATGCATCCAAGCCTAGAACCATTGGTGAAGAAAGAATTGAACAAAATTTTGGATGCTAAGATCATTTTCCCAGTCATACACACCCATTGGGTAGCCAATCTCATACCAATGAGAAACAAAAATGGGGACATCAGGTTGTGTATCAATTTTAGAAACCTGAACAAAGCATCGCAAAAGGATAACTACCTTGTCCCTTCTATGGAACACATTCTTCAGTGTGTTTTTGGGTCTGAAACGTTGTCCCTATTAGATGGGTTTTCAAGATATAATCAAGTGTTGGTATCCAATGGGGATTAGCTAAAGACAACCTTCAACACTAAATGGGGAACTTACGCATATCGCAAAATGCCTTTTGGACTTATTAATGTGGGTGCCACATTCTAGAGAGCCATGGACATAACTTTCCAAGGATTGATTAACAGATCAATAGTGGTTTACATGGATGACATCACTGTGTATTCATATCACAGAAGGGATCATATTTATCACCTGAAATGGATTTTTGAAATATGCCGAAGGTATGGAATATCGTTGAATCCCCTGAAGAGCGTCTTTGCAGTCACTAAAGGGAAACTACTGGGTCATATCCTCTCTAAAGAAGGAATTGTTATTGATCTTGAAAGAGTAGAGACTATCATGAGAATACAAACCCCTACAAATAAGAAAGCAATGTAATCTTTCTTCAAGAAAATTAATTTCAATAGGAAATTTGTCTTAGGTTTCGCAGAACTAGTGCGTTCTATGCAGCTAATGATGAAAAAGGACGTTGTGTATAAATCGAGCGATGAAGCTAAGAAATCGTTTTAGTGAATCAAGGAAGCCATTACAGAAGCTCCTGCATTGGTCAGCCCCAATTTCAGCAAGGAATTATTCTTGTACACTTTTTCTTCTTATCTTTCATATGCCATAATTCTCACTCAAAAAAATGATCATGGCAATGAAGTCCCTATTTCTTATATGAGTTCTAATCTCCAAGGAGCATAACTAAACTACCTAGATGTGGAGAAACAAGGCTTTGTGGTTTTTAAGGCCATAAAACATTTCTGCCCTTGTTTATTAAAGGCCAGGACTAAAGTGATCATCCCCCATCTTGCTATAAGAGCCCTCTTCGTGCAGAAAGAAATGGGTGAACAGAGAGGAAATACGATAACCGCACTTCAAGAATTCGACCTCGAGATTAAGCCAGTTAAGATAGTTCAATGATAGGGATTATTTAGGCTAGCTGTAGAAGCCTTGGTGGAGAAAGTAGGGACATCCAAAGAACCTGAAGCGCAGAACTTACAAAATGCACAAGTGGAATTCAGGAAGGAGCCCCTATGGATTAATGAAATGCTGATGTGTGAGCACAAAATGTCGGAGGCCCTTTTGGATTCTGAGTCATGGTATTACGACATCCACTTCTATCTCACACGAGGGTCATGTCTCAAGCACATGGATGCATCACAATGGAGAGTGCTTAGATTGAAATCTAATCAATATCACTTGGTCAATAACACATTATACAAAAAGAATTATGTTGGAGTCTGGCTAAGGTGTTTGGAGAAGGGTGATGCTGATCATGTCTTGAAAGATATGCATGGCGACCCAATAGGTGGTCACTATGGTGGAGAGACCACTTATCACAAAGTATTAAGAGCTGGATATTATTGGCCCACAGTGTTCAGAGACTCACATGCCTATTCTTGCAAATGCAAGATGTGCCCAACTGAAGCAGGACGGGAAAGAAAGCCAGTTGTTCCCCTCAGACCTGTTATGAATTATCGCCCATTCCAGTAATGGGGCCTAGACTTCATAGGTGAGATCACTCCAAACTCTTCACAGCAACATAAGTATATACTCACAACAACTGATTACTTCACCAGATGGACTGAAGCCATCCCACTTTAGAAGATAAATTAAGAGGAGGTAATATCATTTATTGAGAAATTCATCATCAACGGGTATGGCATCATTGATGCTCTCATATTTGATAATGCTTTTTACTTTTCATCACTAAAACTAATGGAATTTTCTATTGATAAGTCAATTAACATAAAGTATGCATCAAATTTTTACCCCCAGGGAAATGGAGTTGCAGAGTCCTCAAATAAGAACCTCATAGGCATAATCTATAAGTCTGTTGCTGACATCCAGAGGAACTGGCACAACGCTCTAACAAATGCCCTTTGGACTGATAGGGTCACCCCAAAAGTGGCCTTAGGAAACTCCCCATACTTTCCTATCAATGGACAGGAAGCCATCCTGCCTCCCAACGTTACCCTCCCCTCTCTACAGCTCTCCCAAGCGTGAAGAGGAACCCCTTCAGCCTGGCTTCAAGAGAGGATCAACCAACTAATGAGGTTGGAGGAATTGAGAGTTAAAGCCATAAATAAATTCAGAAATCACCAAATGATTCTGAAAATATGGTTTAATCATCATCTGTCAAGAGATAAATATTTCCAGGTAGGAGAGCTAGTCCTGAAATGGGACAAGCTAAGCGAGCCAATAGGTAAACACACGAAATTCCAACACTTATGGTTGGGCCCATTCCAAGTTGTGGAAAAAATTGGTCAAGGAACTTATAGATTGAAAACTTTACAGGGAGAAACTGAAAAACTCCCTGTTAATGGCCAACATCTCAAAAGATACTTCCACTAGCCACCACATGGTGGTTACCTCCTCAGTAGGTTAGTATTTATTTTATTTTGTCGTTAGTTTAGTCACATTTCCACCTTTTCCTTTCTCGTTTTTCTACAAAGTTCATTTTCCTTCTATTTTGAATTACAGTCCTTTTTAGCCAACTGGTTTCGGTCCTCTAGTCTCGCTTTTACCTTTTCATATTGCACTCATTCACCACCATCAACCTTTACTTTCCTCATCAACCTGCTACCAAGTCTACTGATTCTAAATCCATCATTACCTTGCAAATCAAACAAATTTTCAATGAGCCAATGAGAACTTGTAAATCAGTGGTGGAGTTCAAACTAAAGCCATTCGTTGGCATCTGTTGGGAACTAGGTGAGATCTATTGATAACTTGGATATTTGGAGCATGTGGGGGCATCTTTATAAAGCAAAAAATGTGTAACTATAGCTGGACTGGCATGGAGGAATGCTACATTTAAAATAAATCCCACTCAGACCTAGCTTATACTTGCAGTAAGGTTTACAGTCATTCTCCATTGGTCCCATCCACCACACTAAATTGTCCAATACCTGTCTACAAGTAAACCTCCTTTCATGGGCTAAGCTCACTGTCATATACCCTGTGGAAAATTCAATTGTGCTTCAGTCCTTGTGCCTAAAACTAGAAGTACTTATTTAAAATAAATGAAATGTCAAGTCCTTGCGCTAATCTAGAAGGACAAGTTGTTTGGGAAGCTGGTTAGAGTAGGGATTGTTGTTGAGCTCAGAGTACCGGTTGACACAGCAAGCCCAACCTTGCTTAAGCGGTTTAAAAATATGGCAAGATCCATGACTGTGCCCCATTAAATCATGTGAAAATATAGCACTTAGATTCTTATATAAAGTGCAGATAAACATATCTACATCAAGTTTGATGAGCAATAAAGAGATGTGGTACACAGTAAATAGGTATTGACAGACCAGTGATGGCCCCAAAAAGATTTTTGAAAGTGGGAATCAGGTAAAGGAAGGTCAATAAATCCCATAACACTACCATTGGAGAATGCCTGTCAAAGCCCTATAAGTAAGTAGAAGCTATTTGTCTCTATCCCACCTGAAGCAATAAATGTTGAATGGAACCCATGCCTGTCCATCTATCTAGTTTGCATTTCAAGGTTATCTCAACACCCTGATGTTCTATTGATCCAAGGTTTATTTGGAAACAGAGATAACTGGTTCGCCTAGCAGTTTGCCATTTGTTGTGGCCATAACCACCACCCTATCAAAACTTGCCTTGGCAGCAATTTTGAATGGGTCCCCTAAAAGTTGATCTCTCACCTCTCTGAATGATCAGTTTTAGCCTAAAGACTTTAACGCGTTACCGGGTCAAACCTTCAACTCCTAATGGTTGAACCCTCCATTCATTCCCTCCATCGTAACCCTTCCTAACCCTCCAAAAGCCTTCTATCACACCTCATTCCCATTTTAACTCTTTATAATGAAAATCCTTTGTCAATATTCATGAATCACCCCATTTCGCCTACCACAATCAACATTAAAACACAACACATACATGGGTTCTGGACTCGATGGTTTTACTAACCAAAATGCATATATTTCGGGTCCGGAGCCCCATCACACATCGCTATTAGTGGGGTCCTAGGCTTTTATATAAGGTGCTCCACTCTCTTTAGACCCGACGACATTATCAACCATATTACATATATATATATATTGGGTCCAGAGCTAAATTGCTTATCGCTATCGGGAGATCTAGGACTTATATATCTATATATATATATACATATATATATCTATATATATATATATATATAGCACTCCACTATCTATTGGACCTAATGGTTTTATTAACCACAATATATATGTTTAGGGTCTGGAGCCCCATCGCTTATTGCTATCGGGAGGGTCCGAGGCCTATATATAAGGCACACCACTATCACCCGGACTCGACGATGACTATTGACCAGGGCAAATAATATTTCAGGTCTAGCATTACGGGTAGACGTGGGTTTTCTCGTATAATCTTGTGTTTTACGAAAATTGTTAAGGTCGAGGCTTTTCAAAGGAAATCATACATTGCGGACCTGCCAGGGCTATTAAGTACATCGTATATATATATTTCAGGTCCACCTTCCCTGATCACTTATCGCAATCGACAGAGCTCGGGGGGTTATGCAGTTAGTGAAGGGGTGATGACCGGACGCGTCGATAATTATATGATTGGGTATATAACTTTTCAAGTCTGGCCCTATTGCTCGGCCATGGGGTTTTCCCATGTTTTCTTGTGTTCTTTGATAATATTCTGGGGTCGGGTTTTTTCAAAGATGAGCTTATGTTGCAGATCCAAAGTGATCATTAAACATGACTCATATGCATTTTAGGTCCACCTCCCTAATCCTCCACCATTGATCTACCTTTCGTGGATCCAACGGTCCACGCAGATTTTGGGTGAACCAGTAGCTCAAGGAATACTCACCCGAAAAGAGATATCCTCTTTCCTCCTATTTTCTATGTGTCATTTGAAGAGTGGAATCAGGGGCCAGCCTTGCAACATCGGTTACCACTTAGACCCCTTCCAAAATACCATCCAGTTATGCGTTATGCCATGATTTTCAATATAAATTAGATTTGCACTCATGGAACTTAATCATTGCATAAATTAAAACAATCAGGGGCCGATTATTTCTCATTTGGTGTTATAAGCATTTACTAAAGGCAAGATTCATGTTTTGTAAGCATGTTTTCCATATTTCTCACAATCATATCTGATATGAATCATTCCTGCAGGCAAATACGAGTAGACCCAGGGATGGATAAATGGAAGCTATATCAAGACGACACCTCCACACCACCGGTGTCAATATTGCAAAAACACACTCTGCAAAAGGGAATACAGACCACCATAGCGCATAATGAAGGAATCTCTATGTTCAACAGAAGCACTCATGATAACGCTGATCCATCAAGATGCCATTACTTCCAAACACACATTCAATCATGCCAAATGTGGGATGATGAGTGCAGTTTTTTCATTTCCTTCAAGAAATAATAAGGGATAATGTCCGATGTATACAGGTGTGAAGAGACAACATGCAATCATTATCTTTCAATCTACATCTATTCATCCCCCAAGAAATGAAGCGCTCCAGTGACAAGAAACGCCTTCTATGTGTCAGCAGTGACACCGATGGCTCCACATCTGTTAATTCGGATCGGTATATTGAAAAGAACAGGGGAAGATGAAGGGTCATGGCCTGAGGCATAAATATTACTTTCAGATAGGAGAGAAGGGATTTTTGTTTGGAGAAAACAAATTTGATTTATTGTGAATAAAGGAGACTGTTTGGTTCAATGAGGAGCCTTTTGTTTTAGTTTTAAGATCCTCTGCTTTATGTGTTTTGAGACAGGGTGTTATTGCTGGCATAAATACAAATGTGTTTGTTTTTGTGCATATTGATAATGATACAACTTGTAATTATCCTTTGTTGTTTGAATGTAATTCTTCATCATAGTTAATTCATGAGCAGCCCCTAATTTGAAACTATGTTAGACATCAGTTGCAAGCTTTACTTCTATAAAAAGGAATGTGTATTCTTGTATGAATGATTGGATTGCAATTAAGAATTGATGCAACCTTGTTCTTATGTGAACCAGTATTTGGTTCATTTAGACTTGGAATTCATATATGATGTTTAACCTCTCTTTTGTCATGCTCCTGCAGGATAGATTAGGATAGTTAGGATATAGACTAGAGTAGTTAGATGAAGTATAGATAGGATTCAATATATAGAGGTTAGCTATTTTATTTTGTTGATTTAATTGAAGTCTTCTTCCTAGAAGCAATCTTTTAACACATTTAACAATTTACGAGGTCCCTTAAAAACTGTTGGAACTAGCCATTCCAAATGAGAGCAGGTCTAATTAGGGTCTGTGATCAGGTTAGTTCCCCTTGTTGGTATATCGAAAAATTCGCCATGTCAACATCTTCAAAATAAAACTGTCATAAAGTCTTTGTTCTTGTTAAAGATTGATTGATTGTATGTGCATAGTTTCCTTTTTGTTCACATTCACATTAATGAAATCGAAAATAAATACATGCATGTTGCATTGAAAAATTTTGTGTGTGCTCATAGGAATAGTGTAGGAAAATTGCATTAGATTGTGCTCTCTACTCTTTGGTCGAAATAAATCTGATTGCTCTATCCCTAGTAGCTAGGATTTTCATCGTTAAATTGAATGGAAAGAATGCTTATCATGATAGTTGCATTCCTAGGAATTTTGGAATACATCATGTGGTGAACTTGAAAGGAAAATTCCTAAGCAATATCAACTTAAAATTAACATCAATTTACCTAATGGAGCATTGTCATTAATAGAAAACATTTAGTGGTTCTAGGCTAGAGATGTGTTAGGGCGTTGTAAAACAAAGTAGTTATTGCTAACTTGTCTGTAATACATCTCGAGTGGGATACCTCAATCCATGTACATGAGTATATCATAGGTTGTCCATGTACCTTCGGATATATAGGGTGGTGTTACAGTACGTAAAGTATATGGGAATGCTCTCACTGTACGGTTTTGCATTAGACAACGCTTATACAGATTGGGCCTCCACGTACTTTCGAGTATATATGGGAGGACAACATTAGGTTGCTATCCATCCTTAAGTAATCGATTCGGCTGCCTTGTACACTTTGATACACCGAACATAGCATTTGGGGAGATTGCATGCCTGTACTTCTTGGTTTTCCAGGAGGTATTTTGTAGTTCACAGTTGCTTGGTAAACCTTTTGCCTAGCTTACCCCTTTTTGTTTATTTCCTTTTTGATAATAAAATTAATCATCAATCGTGGACGAACATCAACCCTTACCCCATCGTTCGTGGAGAACAACAAGTAAACTACCTTTGCCGCCCAAAGCTACACCTATTCGGTTAAAGCGGTCTCACTTAACTGAGTCAAGTACATCAAGAACTCTTGGTTCTTCATTTGAGTTACCAGAATCATCCATTTCGATAGGTACTGAGACTCCAGTTACTCCAACTATTTCTGGTACATTTGTTTCTGAAGAAGAAGTTTCAAAATTACTTGAGGAAATTATCATTAATCCTAGTGAAACAGTGACTGAATTTATTCAACAACAAGTTGATCTTCAACTTGAAGTTGCTCAACAAGAAATTACTTCTGAACTTGAATCAGTTCAACCAAAAGTTAATCCAGAACCTATCACAGTTCAAACCGAAGTTACTTCGAAACTCGAAGTTGTTTAGGATCCTCTCTCTGAAACTGTTGTTCTTTTACTAGAACATCTGGACTTCGAATTTGAACATTCAAAAGTTGTTACTTTATTGGAAGATGATCAACTGGTTACCCCTCAGACATCAATAACCACTGAAACTTCCACTTTATCCATACCATAAGTCTATTACGAACCAGATGGTGAAATTCTTCCACTTGGTTTAATTGCTATCGAGGAAGAATTGGAAGAAGATTCCACACCTCGAACCCCATTCCATTTTGGAACCGAGCTTAATCTTTATCCTTATACTCCTCATTTTACTACTCCTTTTGATCCTGCTTCTTTTCAAGTACCCGTCAATTATTTAGGACAACTTTTGGGTAAGTTAACTATGGCTGAACAACTATCAACATCCCAGACTCTATCATCTGATGCAGCTATGGCATAATCTTCTATCATAAACTCTTCAATGTTTTCTACTACACCTGAGTCACACCTATATGGTGAATCGTCCATCCGAGTTGGTTACCAATCTTTATCAGGAACCCAATTAGGGGTTGCTTCTACACCATGGTCATCACCCATGTCCTCAACTGAAATTCTGCCTGGTTCTTCATTAACGGGAACTCAACAATTTGATCCTACATATCAATATCAAACTGGGCAATCTAGTCAACAAAGACCTATGTATCCATTACATACTGGATTGCCACCATATGGAGAGCAATATGCTTATTCACCTTATCCTACATATCCTAGAGGACCATCATATGGTAGTATCCCACGGTATTTAGGTCAACCTGGAATTCCAGTTCAGCAATGGCAACCAACAATTCTAGTTCAATTGAGGGTTGTGTATCCAACATAACCAATGCAAACTGTGTCAGCTATTCCTACTACACCTGTTGTTATCACTGTACCACATTTAAAAGTTAAAATAGCTGTATATCAACCTATACAAACTGATCCTTCTACCTCACAACCACAAGTTTTGGGTCAAGAAGTTCAAGTTTCTGAAGTTGTTATACAACAACCACTTGTGTTTGGGGTCCAACAACCTCAGGTTAATATACCTTTATTTGGAGTGATTCAGCCTTACACTGGTATAGTTTATTCACAACTTGACCAACCTTTCATTGTTAGGCAACAACAACCATTAAATCAACAATAGGTGTACCAACAACAACAACAATTGATTCAACAATCGTGACAGCCCCAATATCAACAACCTCAATTCTTGAAATTCCAACCCCAATTTGGACCTGCTCAGCAAGGTCAACCTAGATTTGGACAATATCAAGCTTACCAAGGTCTTGGTCAACAAGGCTTTGCTGGTTATGGACAACCACAAATTCAACTTGGTTATCAACAACCACCTTATGTTGGATTTGTTCAACAACCACCTTATTAAGGATACCAAATGCAGATTCCCTATGTTGGTATGCAAAGACTTATTGCTCAGGCAATTCCATCATATCCTAGGTATGATCAACCTGACTTGAATCGACAATTGCCATTTGTAGCAACTTTATAATTACCACATTTAAACTGACTCACTAATGATCCAATCTTATATGCACCTTGGTGGCTGGTAATTCCACATAAATTACCTTCCGACATTCCGAAATTCAATGGAAATACTAGAGAAGACCCATCAAATCATTTTATGACCTTTCATTTGTGGTGTTCATCAAAATCCTTAAATGATGACTCGGTTAGACTCTGTCTTTTCCAAAAAATGCTTACTGGTATCACTGCGAAGTGGTACATTGAGTTACCATGAGCTTCTTTTGACAACTTTACAACTTTAGCCACCACATTCTTTACCCAATTCCAGTTACCTATTAGATATGAGACTAGAACAGAACTCCTAACCAACTTTAAAAATACTACTGTTACTCATATATCATGTCATATTCATGAGTGGTGGCATCGTCTTCGAATGATTAACGTATATGTTCTTGATCAACTTTTGGCTGAGTGGTTCATAAAATCCTTATTTCCATCAATCACCGAGGATGTGGAAAAAGGTGGAGTTGTCGCAAAAGAGCAAGTAAATTCCCTTGCCCAATGTTTGGATTTGAACTATACACAATCTGACACGCTCTACGATAAGATTCCCAATGCACCTCGACCAACTTTCACTGTTCCTCCTCCTCCACAATCGAGTAAGGACTCTCATGTTGACAACAGTGTGATCAGTTCTTTGAGCATGCAAATGATAGGAAGACCATCTGGTCAAACTCTTGCCATTACCAATCAAACTACCAATGCATCAGAAAATACTCTTGCTTCCAAAGTCAATGCTATGTCATCTGACAAAGGAAAAAATCAAAAGAAACTAGGAAGCAAGAAAAGGGGAAAAACAATAAGAAACAAGATAATTCCCCTCAAGAGAAATCATCTGATTCCTCTACTTTGACAAGGAAACCTCATTATCCATGTCTAATCTGTAATGACAAGCATTTTACAAGAGATTTTCCACACCGCTCGGAAGTCTCTAAACTTCTAAAGACTTCTAACACATTTGTAGTGTTGACTGATCCATTTCCAAACCCAAAGACACATTTGGTTGTGACAGGCCATGCTTCCACATCCCAAGTACTTATGTTATCCATCACAAAGCCACAAAATGAAGTTTCGGTGTCAACAAGAAATAAAGATTATGGAAATCCACCGTCATCGTTGAATAATCAGGCCACTGATCAACCTAATCCTTCGACTTCGACTTCATATGAAAATATTCCACCACCTATTGTGCCAGAATTGACAACAAAAACACCAAAGGGAGTTGTTCGTAAATCGACATTTAACTCTTGGGCTTGAGTAACTCAGAACTATAACATAGTGGAAGATCTTTCTCAATCACCTTCTACTATGTCTACATTCGAGGTGTTACAAAATTGTACCTCCCAGAAGCAGGCTTTAGTGTCAGCAATTATGGGAATAGATCCTATAGATTCCAATCTTATGGTTTTTAACAATGTGGGATATACACCACAGTTACTGGTGCAATTAGCTTTCCTAATTCAAGTAAAGGCTTTCAATAAGAATGTTCACCGAACTATTATTAACAAGGGGGAATCTACTTGCATTATGTCAATAAGCTATTGGAAAACACTTGGTTCATTTCCATTGTCATGATCACCAACCACGTTAAAACCTTTTGACGGACGAACATATACACCTTTTGGGACTTTGAGTAACCTACAAATCGAACTCTAGGGAAAAACAATTACTATTGAGGTTGAGGTAGCTGACGAGCCCCTCGACTACAACATTTTGTTGGGAAGGCCATGGGTATATTCTATGGCTGCTATGGTTTCCATGTACTTTCTTACTATTTCATTCCCTCATAAGGGTGGAATCACAGTTATCGATCAGCTTGCCTTCTTTGCATCTAGTTCTCAAGCTATGGGAAGCATTCCGTTGGTACATGGACCCTCGCTGTCACTTCAAAGTGTTGGTGTAGGTCTCTTTAAAGATCCTTCCCTAATGGGTATTTTTATGCTACCATCACCATATGATTTGGCAGAAGTGGCAAGAGTAGAGACTTGCAACATGATTTCGTCCACCTCATCTAATTTAAGGAGGATTACCAACAATTCTGAAGTTGATAGTAATATTGAGGTTATGCTGCTAAGCCCCATTGAGCTAGCATAGCAATCAATTTTTCTAGCTTGTGCAACAAACCCAAATCCACTTTCATCAATTGTATGGGTAGAGTGTTCGTTAGAATATGGTACTTATTTGGATCCTTTTTCACATATACATTCTACGGATGAAGGA
Organism: Pinus taeda; assembly: GCA_000404065.3. Classification (NCBI taxonomy): domain Eukaryota; kingdom Viridiplantae; phylum Streptophyta; class Pinopsida; order Pinales; family Pinaceae; genus Pinus; species Pinus taeda. Next base: position 65,626 of record APFE030281596.1, on the reverse strand, counting down.
ATCGTCCAATAAATGTTGATAGGAGAAGAACCTTGGGAAGATTATCATCATCGTTCCCATCTTCCAGATGAAATCAAAGATTATTGAAATGAACTAAACCACCCTTTAGTTGTTGATTTCCTTTCAAATTCAGTTTTCATAGACACAGTAGATTCAGAGCGAAACCTGTCAAATATTGAAGAAACGATTTCTGTTAATATTTTGAGCAAGCCTAATGTTGTAGAAAACATTCATGTCAGAAAATCTTATTCTCTATCAGAACTTGCTAGTTAACGTACTCCCTTTCGTGAATTTAGAGATATATTTGCATGGTCATATGAGGAGATGCCAGGGATTGACTCTAGTATTGTTGAATGTGAAACCAAAATGTACCCTGATGTCAAACCAATACGACAATGGCTTCAACATGTTCATCCAAAGAAGGTCGCCGCCATTAAAGAAAAAGTTGAAAAGCTTTTGAATGTTGGTTTCATTTTCCTTGTATGTCATACTGACTGGGTTTCCAACATTGTTCATGTCATGAAGAAATAACGGACAATTCAAGTTTGCATCGATTATAGGGATGTAAATCGGGCATGACCAAAAGACAATTATCCTACTCCTTTTATCGACCAGATTATTGATGAATGTTCCATATGTGAAATATTCTCATTTATGGATGGTATTTCCTGCTACGATCAAATCAATATTTGCCCACAGGACCAATGAAAGAATGATTTTATTTGTCCATGGAGCACATTCGTGTATAGGAAACTCCCATTCATTTTGAAGAATGGGGTAAATGAAATAAACATGAGAAAGCATTGAATGATTTCCATTCAGGTGCTTGTGGTGGACACTTATTTGGATATGCTACCACACAGAGAATTCTTCATGTGGGTTACTTCTGGCCAACTATATTCAAAGATTGTATTACTACCATCAGAAGTTGTCAAGCATGCTAGATTTGTGACTGAAAAACTAGATTACCACCCACACCATTGCATCCAATCATTGATGTTGGACCATTCGCCAAATGGGGAATTGACTTCATGACATGTAACCCCACCTCCGCTAGGGGGCATTGGTATATTATAGTCATGGTTGACTATTTTTCCAAATGGGCCGAGGTGATGCTAACATTAAACAACAGTGGTGAAACAACTGCTCTTTTCTTTTTTAACCAAGTGGTTGCCCGGTTTGGTGTACTATAAGCCATAGTTACATATCGTGGGTCACATTTTCGCATTCACATGATGGCTGAGTTGACTGCTAAGTTAGGACTGTCACATGATAGTTCTATCCCTTATTACCTGCAAGCGAATGGACAAGTTGAGGCCATCAACGGAGTCATGAAGCAGATGTTGAAAAGAATGATAGGGGTTCATAAACAAAACTGGAATTTAATCTTGTACTCTGCCTTGTGCGCATATCAAACCTTGGTGAGAAATGCAACTGGATTCACACCCTTTCAGGTGTGTACAGTTTAGAAGCAATCTTATCGATACAATGCGAAATTTCATCTCTCAAACTTGCAATTGACCTGTTACCTGACACTTCTGAAGAAGAAGCGTGTTTCTTAGAATTAATCCATCTGGATGAAACCTATCGTGATGTCGCATTAGCTAATGAAGCGCATAAGAAATGAATCAAGGCACAATATGATAGAAATGTCAAGCTTCATATCTTCCCAGAAGGAGACCTATTCTTGCTTTACGATCAGGAAGCTGATAAACTTGGAGCAGGGAAATTTGAACCAATGTGGATGGGTCCTGATATTTTCAAGCATGTTTTGGCAAAAGGTGCCTACGAGTTAGTAGATTATGATGGGATTCTATTGTCGCAGCCCTGAAACAGGCTGTACCTGAAACATTACTATGCTTAATTGAGCGTAGTAAAACTCACTATATATATTCTTTCGTTGCATGTGTGTGTCAGTGTGTGTTTTTTAGAGTTTTTTATCTGGTTAGTAATCCAATTTGCATTTGTTGTAGATGTCAGATTCTTCAGATCCATTTGTTGGTTACACCAATGGTGCTAGTCGTAGTACACAGAACCTATCTTCTATAGCATGGGCTATTTTCGTTCCAAGTGGCGAGTTAGTGAGTTTTCAAGGGATTTGTATTAGTCGATCGACGAACAACATCGTTGAGTATAGCACATTGATTGAACTTCTCTCTAATGCCATTTCACTTGGCATTTGTCGAATCCTCATTAGGTTAGACTCACAACTCATTTTACTACAAATAACAAACATTTATACCGTTCGAAGCCCAACAATTCTTTGCATTTTCCTTAGAGTTCGTATTTTGGAAAGGTATTTTGAATACATTGAATATCGATATATTTCCAGAAACTTTAACACATTAATTAATTCTTTAGTGAATTATGTGTTAAACAAACATTTGCGACACATGTAAAAGTAATATTTTCAATGCACATCATTAGTTGAATAGGATTGCACATAACCATAGAAAACTCTGAAAGTAAAATAGATAGGTGTTTTAAATTTTTTTACAAAATTTGTGTCCAAGACATGTTTGGTCATCTGGCCCAAAAACTCAAAATTCATGCAAAAACTTCCTTAGTGGATCTAGTGGTGCTCATGATAACATGTAACAACCTGTGGTATCATGCACAAAAGCCTCATCTAGCGGCTAGGAACACCAATAGTGTGGCGCTGCAGCCTCATAGGTAACTCCTCGATTCGGACATCTTGAATACCAACGGTTAATCCCTGTATGTGATCCTGCAATTATGCCAAGGTTTTGGCCAAATCCAAGTCCTGGAGAACTGCTCTCCCAATATTTCTCTGTGCTAGCCCACCTGTACCCTGTTGGTGCCCCACAGGTCAAACAGTACCCACATCTGCATGCATGAGAACAATTTTAGTTTAGTCTTGGAAATATTAAAAACACAAAGAACATGTAGAAACTTGAAAAATAAAAAAACACTTTGGTCAAACAATTTACGTATAACACCCCATTGTGCTCCAACTAGTAGAATCAAATCTAGATCTCCACAAAAATCCATCCCTGAGTATGGATGCTCCTCAATGACGAGATGTTGTCGATCGAGCCAACTAAAAAATGCAGTGGAAAAAATGATTGTTGACTAACCCACATGTCAAACCATTAATTCGACCCACATCTGCATAGTTGGATCTATAGTACCAACTACACTTAGTGATACATGTTGTGGTTGCATCAATGGGATTCTCTCTAAGGTAAAAGCAATTAAGATCAAACCATAATAGAAATTCTTTGTCTTACCACTTTTTACCTTGGTCAGTTGTTCTTTCAATGAAGAAAGCATGACCTCTCACTAGTTGAATACCTTTGGCTCTAGACACTGAAGTGCATACTGGATATATGATTTGTTCACCAAATGTAGTGTCACACTTCCAGCCAATTTTGTGATTGTGAAGAGGATCATTCTCAAAGGTAAATCAATTACATCCCTGATGTTTATTTTCCCATTCTTGCTAGGTTGTGTCCTTAGCCGACAAAACTCTCAAATGTAATCTCTCATCAATTCACCTCCACGAGCAAATCCAGAAAGTGAGATGGGGGAACCTCGACTCAAAAGTATAGTAAGAAAGTAAATATCATCAATGGTAATAGGGACCATCTTGTCCCTTATGTGAAATGACTGATCTGTCAAATCCCATGCATGAACAAAGAACTACAATAGTTCTATTTGTTGTCTCATTTCAGACAACTTGAAGTATTTTAGTAACCCACACTTCTTGAGGGCCTCAACTGTACCCAAATTGTTTAGGGCAACCATGGAATTGACATTTTGATCTAATGAAAGCCTAAAACACAATCATAAGCTTAGTTGGGATTCTTTCTATGCAAAAAACAGGTCAAATTTTGGAGAAAACAGCTAAAACAAATTGGAGAAACTCACCCAGTGCAACCCAAGCATAGAGATAGTGCATTGAAAAGAAGGAAGCCTTATATTTGGGCGCTCTTCAATGCAGTTACATGTGAAAGCCTGCGCTGATCCTAGGGCGAGAAAATGAAACCCCAGAAGCCCCAAAAGACCCTAAAACATGCATGAAATGAAAAAAGAATGACATGAAAGGAAAGAGGAGGGGTAGATCTCCTACCTAGTCTGGACAACACGAGAAATGGTCCACAGAATCTCTCACAATCAGCTGATGAAGTTCGAGGTAAAAAACTAGCCAAGAGCACAAAACTGAATGGTAACTTCCAAATGGTAAAAATGTCATGGTAAAAACTTGTTTTATGTTTATTTCATATTCATTAATAGAGTAAACATTAGTATTTGCCTATTTTTTCCTATGAAATAGGTAATTTTAATCCATTTGGTGGTGTTTTAGTAGGTTTTACATCTAACTTACAGAATTCAATGTGCTCGATTGTAAATTGTACCTTTGACCACAGAGCATAGTTTTATCTCTTTCTCGAACTCTATTAAAAACGAAAAAGGAACCCCCTTGGAGTCCTCCTTAAGCTCTTTTCAGACTCTCTATACATGAAAATATTGTCGAGCACTTGTCCTTTTCAGCTCGTTAACAGATTGGGAACGACATCTCTCTTGTATTGTTTTACTCTTTTTTGGGCTTGAGAGAGTAATTTATGAAAAAGAACTTGTGGAGTTTTCTTTTTTCCCCTTTTCAAACTCTCTAAACATGAAAATGACCAAGTTATCTTTGTTGTTAAACACATTAAAACATCAAATAGCGACAAACTTGTCCATCTAGACAAGATTGAGTTTCACCTTCGCTAGACTCGTTAAAGCATCACATAGTGATGGATTAACCCGAAGGGTAGAATTATACAACAAGCATATGTTATCCTCCTCAATCTTGATAAAAATAAAGAGGTACTGGTCAGCAATGACTAGGGAAAATGGGAAAAAGGGGAAAACCACTTTATGGTAGCAAGTTGCTCTTGAACATGACACTTTCACTCCATCACCGTGACTATTTGGGTTGGGTTATTAGCTTTATGGTTATCATACTGTTGGTCTATCATACCATCCATCACCTTATTTTGGGTCAATGCTACCAATTCATTTTAGTGTCCTCGACATGTTCAAGAGAAGTCATCCAGTCAAAATTCATCCTTTGCAATACCATAAACCTTCATTTTCATGACCACTATTCCTGAACTTTGTGTCGTCAGTCAAATTCCATCTCCAAAATCACTACACTCGTTTCACATCGTTGATGTGGGATACATCAAGGCCCTCCTGCAATGAGTCACTTCTTGTCGACATCAGCACATTGTCCAAGAAGTTGACATAGAAACACCCTTCCAGTACCTTGAGGCTTGCATACATCAATGGTAGGTTTCTTGCTTTCGGTGATAGGTTGACATCAATGGCCTTCAACCGAAAGACTTTGTATGGTGTTCAACATCAAAACGTCTAGTCACACCATGTAGAATGTACTATAGTACCTTGAGGATCATTATCATTATCGGTGATTTCTCTCGCATCTCTTAACAACTTACATCATTGGCTGGTAATCGGACAGTGTCTTCCCATGTTCAACTTTATATCACATATTCACATTGTTAGACTTGTACTTGAGCAAATGATTGAATGAGATAGAAGACCCCAGATCTAGTTTCATCCATTCGGGTTGCGATTTCAGGAGTACTAAATCTTATGTAGAATGGCTTTACGTTCATGGTCATTCCATTCATGGGTATATATCTGTAGATGACTATCTATGTAGATGTAATGAAAAATTAGAAGTTGAGCATGGGTATGCCTTCCCTTAACAATTCATGTAAAGATCAAAATATCATGATATATGTATTGTAATTGATGCAGGTCACCTTCCACTTTGAAATCTCCTCATCACATTATAGAGTGTATGGTTTCATGGAAAATAATTATGTTGTCTAGGATTTTCCTTCTTTGACATAACCAGATTGACAATGAAAGATGAGGAGAGGAATGGGAGGCTTTAGTTTATTAGCTACAATACTTGAGGTGATATTATAAATAACACTATGAAGAGATATAAGGAATATAGAAATTTCACCTGTAGAACAAACCGATATATGCAATGTCCTAAAGCATAATACTTATTCTACTTCTACAAAACATTAAGTGGAATCATAATCGAATTCATGAGTAACATCAAGTGGAAACATGCATAACTGATCAAGAGAAATAATCACACATAACACAAGACATATCCAGGGGAATGCACTAGCATAAAACCCCAACCATGTATTATCAATCAAGTGTAGATCCTCAACAACATACACAAACAATCAGCTCAATAGCTATCCTGCTCTCTCTGTAATCAGAAGATCCTGATGATCTTCAATCAAAAGAAGATAATCGTGGACTACCTAGGCCTCAATATATAGGCCACAAGTCCTCCAATCTCCTATAATAGATCCTTCTCCATGTAAGGAATACTTACTAGAAATATCCAAGCATCTGATAGTGCATTGTCCCACATCTGATCTCAACTGGGTCTCTGACAAAATTGATGTGCAATAGTTATCCATGAGTGAATCCTCAGTTATCTAAAATAATAGTTGTCACATGCATGCAAGCATTAACAAACTATATTTTATTATTTTAACAACTTGTTAAAATAATCTAACTGGACTTGACTAGTTAGAACTAAGTCAACTGATTCTCTCATTATAGAACTCATACTTATTCCCTCAATCAGTGGAGGAAATCATGTGCATGCTCACAAAGACTTCAAATTTGAATTTCCTTAACTAATTAACTCAACTGAATTAATTAATTAATATTTCCAACTCTTGTTAAGACCTAAATTAATTTTACTTCCTATAGATAGACTAGGGACTGCTATAAATAGGAACTGACCCAAAATGCTATTTTTAGAACTTTCTATTTTTAGCAGTTTCACCTCTCACCTAATGTGGCCAATGACCTCACCGGCCAAACTACTATTTTTAGAAATGCTATTTTTAGCAAGTATGTTTTTAGCACATTCTAAATTTAACATTTCTTGTTGCACATTTTTCAACACTTGTCTGGGATTTTCCTTCCTTCGACATAACTAGATTGACGATGAGAGATGAGGAGAGGAATGGGAGGTTTTAGTCTATTAGCTACAATACTTGAGGTGATATTATAAATAACACTATGAAGAGATCTAGGGAAATAAAGGAGATAAGGTTCAGTTCTATAATTTCACCTGTAGAACAAACCGATATATGCAATGTCCTAAAGCATAATACTTGTTCTACTTCTACAAAACATTAAGTGGAAGCATAATCGAATTCATGAGCAACATCAAGTAGAAACATGCATAACTGATCAAGAGAAATAATCACACATAACACAAGATATATCTAGGGGGAAGAACCGGCATAAAACCCCAACCATGTATTTCCAATCAAGTGTAGATCCTCAACAACATAAAAAAAGAATCAGCTCAATAGCTATCCTTCTCTCTCTGTAATAAGAAGATCTTGATGATCTTCAATCAGAAGATGAAAATCATGGACTACCTAGGCCTCAATATATAGGCCACATGTCCTCCATTCTCCTATAATAGATCCTTCTCCATGTAAGGAATACTTACTAGAAATATCCAATCATCTGATAGTACATTGTACCACATCTAATCTCAACTGGGTCTCTGACAGAATTGACATGCAACAGTTCTCCATGAGTGAATCCTTAGTTATATAAGATAATAGTTGTCACATGCATGCAAGCATTAAACTATATTTTATTATTTTAACAACTTGTTAAAATAATCTAACTGGACTTGACTAGTTAGAACTAAGTCAGCTGATTCTCTCATTATGAACGCATACTTATTCCCTCAATCAGTGGAGGAAATTAAGGACACATTCCCCAATTAGTGGAGAAATAATTGCATGTTCTCAGAAAGACTTCTAGTTTGCTTTTCCTTAACTAATTAACTCATGGAGAATTACTTAATTAATATTCCAAACTGCTGGTAAGACCAAAGTTAATTTTACTTCCTATAGATAGACTAGGGACTGCTATAAATAGGAAGGGACCCAGAAATGCTATTTTTAGCAGTTTCACCTATCACCCAATGTGGCCAATGACCTCACTGGCAAAAATGCTATTTTTAGACAATCTATTTTTAGAGGGTTTATTTTTAGCACATTCTAAATTTAGCATTTCTTGTTGCACACTTTTCAACACTCCCTCTCGACAAGAAAGGCTTCCTCTCGAACCCGATCTTGTAACTCTGGAATGTTCTGCATGCAACACATCTACCTGGTCCACTTGCTCCAACAACACTTGGAACAAAAACACTCCCAATTGACCACTCCGTTGGGTTAGGAACATACTCTGATGCTGAAGCTATACCTGCTGCTGACCAGTGCTCCCTCTCCGACATCTGTGCTACTGCAACATCTCCATGCATCTCACACCATTGCACACCTCTCTGTGCCACCTAGTACTATGCAAAACAATTGTGCCTCTCGCATTGTTGCAGCCTGCTGGCTATGCACTATCCTGTGATTCCCTGCACTGTCACTCTCTCTACCACTCCATTTGCATCTGTCTCTACCTAATCAATCAATTCCTACTACTCCACATTGGGGCTCCTGTAGCAAGGTCTCATCCAAGAGGTTGGGTACCTCAAGGATCCTACCTCTCCTCCTTGGGACGATCACTCTATATCACCCCACCTCCTACTTGGAGGTATGACTGCATGTGATCCCTTAGCCCACTTGGCTTGAAGTTCCCTCTACTGGAGGTCTCTGCATGAGTAGATGTCTCTACTCAATCTCCTCTTAGCTTCTCTTGTTGTGGCTGCTCCACAACCTCCTGAAGCTACTACATCAATCGTGGCTCCTCCACAATCGTCTAAGACTTCTTCTGGCTTTGCATGTTGAGAGGTAATATACCCTCCCTCTCAAACACCAAGTCTCCATCAGTTGCATTGTTGCTCAAGGCTTTGGATGCATCTTGAACCTAAAGAGCATATAGGTTCTTGACCCATGAACCAATCTGCTTCACCTGTCTAGTGATGATGTGTCTAAGGAAATCCTTTTCATTACTGAAGACTACATCATAGCCTATGTCTTCCAGCATCATGATTGACACCAAGTTTCTCTTCAATCCTCATACATACTTGACACCAGTCAAGGTAAGGTAAGATCCATGCTCCCTCTGAAAAATAACCGTGCCTACACCTGAGACAATATACTTCTCATCATTACCCATTGCTATGAGTATCTGGAGATCTTTCTCCTCCAAAGTACTGAACAAACTCTTGTTGCCAGTCATATGGAAAGAAGCTCCACTGTCAAGAAACCAACCACTTCCCACCATGGATGAAACCATGCATGCGAAGAGTGTGAAATCCAACTCAAACTGTGAAGTAAATGCCTCACCTTCAGATCCTTCCCCAGATCCCTTCTTAGATTTCCTCCATGTACAATTTGCACCAAAATGGCCCACCTCATGACAACGAAAGCATCGCACTTTCAATTTGTCAACCTTCTTCCCATCATTGGAAAAACTGGATTTGGAAAGAGAAACCTTCTCCTTCCCCTTCTTCGCCTTACTCGCTAAGGCACAGTTCTCCTTATCATGCATGGATGAAGAACTATCTCTGGTGCTTCGTCTAACCTCCTCCTGCATTAAATCCGACCATAGTCATTCCCAATCTAGTAGTTTCTCCCTTCCATTCACCAAGTCCGGGTAGCTATGCCAGCTCTTAGGAAGGCCAAGGAGTGCTAGACTCACCATATTCTGATCCAATGTCATGACCCCTACACTTGCAAGCTCATCCTTGCATGTGATGAGCTTGGTCAGATACATAGAGATCGTCTCATCCCTTTCACACTTGATATTTCGATGTTTGTCCTTATGTGCCAACTTCATATGATCACTGCTATTTTGATATAAATCTTTCAATGTTTTCCACATTACATGGGGAGTCTCCTTCCCATGGATGCTCGAGACAATGTGATCTCACACTCCCTCCAAGAGAATTCTCCTAGCTCTAGCCACACACTTCCTCCATTCCACCTACTCAGTCTTGTCAGTAGGCTTAGGGATTTCTTGATCAATGAAATCCTTAAGACCATTGTCTTCCAAAAATGCCTCCATGCGATCCTCCCAAGCTATATAGTTTGAGCTGCCATCAAGGGCATATTCAAGCCTCAAAACATAAAACGACATTGATGAAATAGATGTGAGAAGAACTTGAGATCTATATCTCGAATAATAAACTTCTAATTTCTCCTACTAGTATACTGTGCTTGCTTGATCACCTGTGCTTTGATACCATGTAGAATTTTCTCTACAAATCACCTAGTTCATTGATATCATGTATAAATTTCACCTGCAGATCAAACTAATATATGCAATGTACTAAAGCATAATATTAGATCTACATCTACCATAAACTTTGCGGAAGCTATTCAAATTTGTCTAGGATTTTTCTTCCTTCGACATAACCAAATTGATAATGAGAGGTGAGGAGAGGAATGGGAGGTTTTAGTCTATTAGCTACAATAGTTGAAGTGATATTATAAATAACACTATGAAGATATATGGGAAAATACCTGTCAGGGGTGCCTGATCCTTCTTCCTTTGGATTTAAGGTTAGGAAAGTGGCATTGAAAGTTTCCACAACTATCTTGGCTCACCTTGAGTCGTCCACAATGGCATGCACTTATCCTTTTATTATAGACCAACAAGCCTTAAAAAATTCCATGGTGAAGCCATCCAGCTCAAGTTATTTTCCAGAGGGCATTGACATGAAGACCTCTTCCACTTATTTCTCACTAATTTATTTGAGAAACATGGAGTTGTGATCATCATTTAGGATTGCAGTAATGTGTTGAACAATTTGTTGTATTACTAGGTTCTCTCCCTAATGGGTTTAGTTAGGAGATTCTCAAAATAGGTGTTAAGCTCAAGTGAGATGTCCTCATCGGAGATAATTCTCAAACCATCCTCTTTCTTAAGAGAGAGGATCCTATTTTCCTTTTTGTGCTAGATCATGGATTAATGGAAAAATTTGGAATTGTGTTCCCCACATTTTAGCCATTGCACTCTTGATTTTGCTACCTTAATTTCTCCTCCTATTTGGCTCTTGTTTCCCAGTTTTGTTGCAAGTCTCGTTCCATCTACTTCAACTGGTCAGAAGTACCATTGAGGATTATTTTTTGTTGGAGCTCTTCCATTTTCTTTTCAAGGTATTTTTTGTCCTTGAGGATGTTCCCAAAGACCTCCTAGTTCCATTTTAGAATTTGGTATTCATGTGCTTGATTTTTTCCTATAAGTAGAACATTTGGGAGCCTTTTAGTGGTAAGTCCTCATTCCACCATTGCTTCACTTTTGATTGAAATTTTAGGCATTATTACTAGAAGGATTGAAACATGAAGGATCTGTTCTTGGGAGTGCCTAGGATATGAATCTCTAGAATGGTCAGCCAATGGTACGATCCTTCAAATGGGATGATTCTTCCTTCTAATTCATGAGTGCTTAAGAGGATGGATTATGATATCAGGAATTGGTCCAGGTAGCAGGAAATTTTCCTTTACCCTCTTTTGTTATTCTAGGCAAAGATTTCATTTTTGGTCTCAACATCTACCATTTCCTTCTAGCCTATTGTTGTTATGAAGGCATCTGCATCTCTATTCAGTCTTCTTAGGCCTCCATTTTTCTTGAATAAGTTGAGGATCATGTTAAAATATCCTCAAATGATTCTATGGGTGCCTGGTAGGGCTTCTTGAATCTCTTATAGAGTTTTTACCATGTTGATTCTTTCTTTGGCTCGATGAGGCCCATAGACATTAGTGACACATAGGGTTTTCGTAGTGCCAATAATTTGGAAGACTGCAATCAAGATGTTGTGATCTCCAATGGATGATTTGGGATCCAATAACCTTTCATTCCATATAGTTTTCCACCCTCTAGTTGTGTCTCTAGAAGTAGTTGCAATAGTACCATAACCCTTTAAGCATTATTTTTGGAGGGAGGGGATTGTTTTCTTGTATGAAATCTATTTCAGGTTTACATGCTGTGATCTTCTACTTGAGGAGCCTCCTTTTTCTAGGTCCATTCAAACCTCTAATATTACATTAAATCATATTCACTGGGAAGGTATTTGAGCTAATATTATGGCCCTTAACTTTCCTTCGTTGATCAACCTTGCTCCCAACTCCTGCAATATTTGACTAGTGGGTTTCCTTCCTCGCTTCCTACCTTATCCTTTGGGATTATATTGTTCTACTGGGACGTGGGATTTGATGTTGATCTTGGAGCGATCCCTGTATTATCTATTTTTCTTGCTTGCTTAACCTCTTCTTGATAAGGGTATGTCTCTTCTATTTTCTAAGGTATTCTTGTGGGATGGCTTCCAATCCTCTATTTTCCCAAACTTCAGTGATTTTATTGAGGTCCATATCCCTTAGGACTTATTTGATCGCTTCTTCCTCCACTAAATCATTGTTAATTATTGCTACATTTCTATGTCTTCAGTTTCTTGTCCTATTGAGATTAGGATGGATGAGGGTCCTGATACCTTTTCCATATCTAATGGAGGGAGGGTTTTTTTCTCACTTGTATCAATGTTGGTTTCAATCCCTTTTTTTTTCTAGTTCTTCCTACTATTCACCAAGTAATTCAAACCTTTTCTTGTTGGATTGACTTGATGAAGCTTGTTTCCCTTATGGATTTAAATTATTATTGTGCCTAGAATCAACATTCATGAAACATTGCTCGTCTGCCTTTTGTTGAGTTAGGAATTTGGTAGCCTGTGAAGCATGTTGAGGATAGTCCCTGAAAAGATAACCATTCTCATGACACTTGCAGCATATGAAGGGGATATATTTGTAATCTATACTTGGTATCCAAGTTTCATCCCTAAAGACCAACTTAATGGCTTTAGGGAGAGCCCCTGAAACATCCTTATAGACACATATTCAAGCATATCATACATAATTCCCTACATGAGTACCTTTCAAGATCATGATATATTCAACTAGTTTGTCTCCAATCCCTTTGACGATAGATGTAGACCAATAGTCAGTCAGTAGAAGGTAGAGATGGATATAGATTGATACTCTTGTGAGATCTTCATTCTTTGGGGTAAATTTTTATTTCCAATATTGTATGTATAAGACAAATGAGTTGAAGAGGTAATGACCTCCATCAAATATTATCATGAACGAGCCATAAAAAATATTATCATGAAGAAGGCCTTGGCACCAAGAAAAATCTTGAAGTCTTCCTTAGGGTTCCATTTCTTTTGTATCCACCAATTGGGAGCCTTCTCTATGGGGCATAATCCCATGAGTTTGTAGATAATCACATGCTCCTACATGTAATCCTTGTAGGCTGCAACGTTTGTATATTAAATTTCTAGGATCAGAATTTTTTTGGTCTTTGACTTGTAAGGGTTGGATTCCTATGGATCGATAGTGGTTTTCCCATTGGAACTTGCAGAATGGTTTTATGTCTAATGGTCTAATCCCTTTCCCGCCCCTCCCTCTCCCGAGTGATTGGTCAGGGTCTTTTTGAAAGCATTCTAGTTGGTGACTTTAGTAAAGAAGGAGAACTTTTTCTCCTTTCCTTTGCCGAAAATGATTGCGTTGAAGGAGGGGGTGCCAAAACCCCCTCCTAACACTGCCATGGTAGAGATCAGGATGAATCCCTAGGGTAGAGGGTTTGCATAATACTCTCGTGCTCCTCTAAGAACATGGAAATAATTATTTTCAATTTTGAATGCTAAGCTGAAGCCAATATAATAATGTATAAATTATTGTGATAATATCCTCATAATTTATTAAAATCAAATCTAAATAAAGAATATAATATTATTTTTATAATTATTTAAACTATGTTTAATTAATAATTTATAATCTATTTATTTATTTATTTATATATGTTTTAAGACTCTGCCATTTTCTCTAAAATTATTGCACATAATGTAAGATCATATTAGCTTGAACAAGTGAAATAGTTGTGAGGGAAGAAGATCAGACTTGTCAGAGATGTGGAACTATTAACTAGTATAGTATGGGGATTCTTTGATGACCAAGTCAAAGATAATTTTTTGGTACATGTATAGTTATTTCCTTCTCCTAGAATCTAATGATTAAATGAAAACTAATTATTGGCCAAGCCATAAATTTTACACTCGAACTCCTTGTTGTGTGGTATTCCATGAGGCTTTCACTTTGGAAGTAGATAAAATTATGTAGATTGTATGGAGATTCAAAACTCCTTGTGAACTGGTTCAATGGAAGAACTAACTTAAGGGTCATTTGGAAACATTATAAAGGAAAATTTGCCAGCTACAAGAGTAATGTGATGACATACAAGTTTTTCACACATACGAGGAAAATAATGCCATGACATATATGTTATCCCAAGAAGCTCTGCTATTAGACACTAGGTTAGTTTCCATCACAAAGGTATCTAATGGTAATGTGTTATATGTTTCTTCCTTTAATCTGTTTGATCATATTCAAATAGGATTTAGTTAAGTTTCAAGATATGTTTAAGGTTTAAGATATATATGGGATTTTATTCTGAGGCCGCTTTTTTAAGTTATCAAGTGTACTACTATGCAGCTAAGGGAAAATATAGCCATCATAGATCTATCCTAAATTCAAACTTTTGAAACGTCAAGAGGGATCAAAGCTCTCAAGATGCAAATCTCTTTTTGGATGCAAAACTTGAGGGAAGGTTTTCATATTGAGAGATTTGATTCCTCCTGACTCTTGGTAAATCATGAGTTAAGATCAATCCATGCTGGCTTTGAGAAAAAAACTAATAAAACGTTTAAATTATAAGAAAAAAATTCACTCATTTTACATAATATACAGTTGATATATAAATATTCTATTTATGATTCACATTTCCACATTAAAATGTTAATACTTGTGTCGTCATATTTGGAAGTATAAAACATATATTGATAGGATTCTCTCTCTCTCTCTATACACACACACACACACACACAAATTATTTTGGTATTAATATTTTTTTAAATAGGACATGTCAAATTGATATTAAATATTGAAGGAATTACAAATCTCCCTCCTATCTTCAATTGCAGGAATTTGTTAATGGAATAATAAGTCTCTCTCTCTCTCTCTCTCTCTCTCTCTCTCTCTTGTCTATATATATAATATATTATTATATATAGAGAGAGAGAGAGAGAGAGAGAGAGACAGGAGAGAGAGAGAGATATGACTCACACTTTTTTATTATTATTAATACTTTTAAATATTATATCTCAAGAATGTAACAAAATTACACATTTCCCTTAAAATAGAAAGTGAAAATAGAAGAAAATTTTCAATTTAAATAACTTTATTTTTTTCTATATAAATTTGATAAAAAATATGTTATTAGTATGGTCACTAAAATATTTTATTTATGGCATACACTAATTTTTTTTTATCAGTATATTTTTCTTTCAAATATTACATGTCAACTAAAAATAAAATGAATTACGCATCATATAATATCAATAATATTAGTTTTACATGTCATCTCGCAATTCCATATTAAGTTATTAAGTAGTGAAAGCATTACATATATCCCTCATACTAAAAGGTTTCCTTTCTTTACTTTTAATTATTGTATATCTATAGGGGCCCACCAAAGATGGAGAACATGGTGAATGGATGTTTCATTAAGGCATTTCGTGCTGTAATGGTCACCAGTTTAAAAATTTGTGGGAAAAAAACCAACCATGCTAAGGGCTTGTGTGGCCCATGTGTTAAGTTTTCAAATACTTGCTAGATTTATTTTCTTACTTCAATAAATTTTATTCCCAACAATTAATTTATTTAGCCAAATAAACATTAAATTACTAAAAAATAAAATCACTGGTATTTTTAACTTCTAGAAATTAATATATGCAGTAGAATTTAAATCAAAGAGATCAATCACACATTGCAAAAATAAATCGCCCACAACAATTCTCGATCAATTATTAATGTGGAAATTTGGGTTTATGACCCACAAAGATACAAGGAAAAATACAGTAATTGTAATATATAACTTGACCCACATAGGATGAATTCGACCACCTGCAAATCAGCCTCTGAAAGAAATCAACCTATATAAATTTGGCCCAATCAATCAACTAGAAAATTGATTTGTGTCCTCCATGCATGCTGTCACTACGTCATAGAAAATATAAGTCCCCCCAACAATATAATTCCCCCAAAAACAAATTGACCTTCCTCCAACAACTTTTCCTTGCAATCTCCTCAACTCTCCCTTTTGTATTCACCCTCAATTCTCTTGTACTTCTCCTCCTCTATGTTCCAATGCACTGAGACACTTGCACTAGAGAAAATCACTCTCTATGATGACTCACTCTCTTGAGTTCTTGTTATGTGTTCACCTATTTGCTATGATTCCTTTATAATATTCATTCAGCCGAAATCACTAACCCTAATATCCTTCTAGAAGATATTGGAGGTCAATGTTTGAGATTATTTCTCTATCACTTAAATAATTAAATTATTTATCTTTAGATAATGAATTAATAGTCCACAATAATTAATTGAATTTAATTATTTTACTTTTCTTAATTTAGGCTTAAGAAAGAAGATATAAAGCACTTATTCCACCAAGTAATCACCTAAAGAGGCAATAAAATGTCTTCCACATGCTAAGTCACCAAGCTTATGAATAATACCTTCTGAAGCTACCACTGGCTTCAGCACTTGCTCTTAAAAAGGAAGGGATTCTCCACCACCCTAAACTTATATCGATACTTCAAAAACTTCCACTAGAGGCTTAGCGAGAACATTTGCCACTTGCTCGTTTGCATAAATGTACTACAAAATCACACCATCTCTTTGGACACTTTCTTTGAAAAAGTGATATATTATCTCAATGTGCTTGGACAAATCATGAAACATGGGACTCTCAAGGAGTGTAATGCAACTCTAATTATCATAGTGAATTACTCTGGGCATCATCTAGAGATTAAATAGTCTTGCAGGAATCTTGCAAAGCCATACTACCTCACAAATTTCCATACTCATTGTCATGTACTCTGCCTCTACTGAACTAAGTGCCACTAATTGTTGCTTCCTCCTGTATCAGGACATCATAGTTGATCCCAAGCTAAAACAACATCCATACATTGATTTTCTATCTACAAAACTCCCTTCCCAATCAGAATTTTTGTACCCATATATCCCCAATCCTCCACCTCTAAAATATGTCAGTTCAAAGCCTAACCTACCTCACAGGTATCTCAGCGCATGCTTTGCTACCACCCAATGAACCTATCATGGCACCGCCATCCACTAGATGAGTGTGTTCACAACAAAATATATATCTGATTTATTGTTGACCATATACATCAAGGAGCCTATCGAATTCCTATATAGTGTGGGATCCACCAACTCACCTTCTGAAGCACTTCGCTTCTTCAAGTTAGTTATCATTAATATAGACATAGGCATGCAATCCTCCATCCTAAACCCCTCAAGATATCAACTATATACTTGCCTTGCCCAAGGAAATTCTCTCTTGGTTGTTGCCACACCTCTAATTGCAAAATGTAGTGCATAAAGTTAATGTACTTCATCTCAAACTCTAAAGAAAGATCCTCCTTGCACATCCATATGAGCTTCTCTAATTTTGTTAAGAAGAGATCCTCCATTAAAGGTACCAATATGAGTGAGTCACCTTCAATGAATACATAGTACAAGCTGGGATCTACCCCACTCTTGGTGAAGCCCAAACCAAGAATATATCCATTGATCCTAGCATACCATGTAGTTGGAGCCTACCTCAGCGCATAATGAGCCTTCTTTAACCTACATACATGGGAATCTCTCCCATGCACCTCAAAATCTTCAGGCTACTCAATATGCACCTCCTCCTTAATCACCCCCTTGAGGAAAAAAGTATTCACATACATATGAATGTCTCCTCGTAATGAACTCCCTCCTTTTAGGATAGCCCTCTTTCCATGAACCTTGCTTTGCACTTCTCAACACTGCCATTAACTACAAGTTTGATCTTATAGATCCATCAAGAAGTGACCATAAAAATTCCCTCTAGTCTCGACACTATGCCCCAGACATCATTACTCGTGATGGATATATAATTCTCCACCATCACATACCCCTAACTTACCCATCTATAGTCTCCTCAAAAGTGGAAGGCTTCGACTTACTAACATTGCTTGTCAATGCCAAATAAATGGAAAATGTCATCGGTGGTTTTCTTTGCCTAAATGTGATACTAGGAGCCTTCACATTCTCCTCAACATCTCTCAAGGTATTCTTGTCCCATCTTGGCCTCCTCTTAGTAGATCTTGAAGGAATATCTAGCTCCTCCTCTAGATCTGTTTATTGTGTCCTTGCTGCGAGTGTTGTTGGTCCTTGTTTAGCCTTAGGATCTTATCGCTCTTGATCTTATACCACCAGTGTCTTGTAATGACATCTCCTAAAGTTCATTTCCTGATCAATTCTGACATCCTAACTCAAGATCACCTTTCTCATTCCTCGAATGTAGACTTGTTAGGAGTTTGGGACCTTACTGTAGCATAAAACTATGCCCCTTTCTGACAAGGGCTCCACCTTAGTCCTCTTCTCCATGGTAATGTGAACATAAGAATAACTACTGAAGATGTGAAAATGGTTCACATCTAATTTCACTCCTATAAACAACTCGGTAGGGATCATGTCCTCCAATAACCTGTGAGGACTCCTATTGTGTACATACACAGTTGTATTGCAGGTCTTCATCCATAAAATATAGGAAATTCTTGATCATAGATCATTTCTCTTATTGCCTCAATTATGGTCTTGTTCTTCGTCTTGTCAACCCCATTCTTGATACTTTATGTGAATTACATGACACTTTCATTCAATTTTTAAGTTCAAAGTTTTTTTTAACCAACATAACTTGTCACTATATCGAATTCACACAATAAAATTCAATAATTCACTTCAAAACAATATCTTTTAGACTCTGTTTATTAAAATAATATTGGAGTACCTAATTTCAATTTAAACCATTTAAGCACTTAATAAATAAATTCTAGACAATTGAAATAAAGTTTGAAATGATATTTTCTTAGTATTTCTTATTATTTTTTATATAAATAAAATAGTACTATGTTGCATTCTAATTCATAAAAAAAGGATAATCAAATGACATAAGTAGACTTCTAATAAAAAATTTTGTTATAAACTTTGAAGGCACACCAACATTGTAGTAATATTAGAATTTATACTAAACATAGACAAAGTAGTTGTTTAATATCAACATTAAAGTAATTAATAATAGTAACAAACACAATATTTATATGCCATTAACTAACTTTATAAGTAAGAAATTTCTTGTACATAATCTATTATTCATGAATTAAATCATGATGAACTTGGCTTTAATATGGAAAAATAATATTATTTATAATAGAAAGTGTAACCAATCTATGTTTTAGAGGAATATAGAATCTATGTTCTTTTCAATATAATATTTTCAAACAATTTTAAAATAAATATTGGACACATTTGTATACCCTCTTTCCTCTTATATTTGTTAAAAAAAAATCTACACTACTTTACTATTATTACTATTCATATTTGATTATTATTATTAAAATAATTAATAATAGATACTAGACATTACTAACGTTATTGTCATTAAATAATTTTATAAGTAAGATCATTATCATGCATTAATCTATTATTCATGAAGCAAGCTTCAATCAACTTATCTTTTAACACAAAATATAAATAACAAAAATGGATTATATTCTATTTCAATTCATGATTTTTTATTTTATTTTTTCAAAGTATAAAGTGTTGTAATTTTCCTATAATAATATATAATTATGATGACAATGACGATGAAGATTAACATCCACTAAGAGTGAATATAGTATTTTTGGACAAAGAGTGGTTTTGGCTACAGTTATAGGAAATTTCAGGAAACCTCTTGACTTCTGTGTTATTTAGCCTCTTCTTATACATAAGAAATTGATGCCATGCTTTCAATGGGAGAAATTTATGATTTGATGAAGAGGATATGATATGTAGGTGTATTTCCTTAAATCTCAATATAAACAAAACAAGTTACGATAACAATAATTGAAATTGTTGTAAATTATAACAACCACAAAAACTAGTATTATGTCATTCAATAGATTTATAGATCTAACACTCTAAAATTATGCAATCTCCTAGAATTACTTTAATAATTCAATCTAGATAGAATAGTTTCCATAATATCAAAATATATCTAAAATGTAGGTTAATAATAATATCAAACATTGATTACTATTAATGTCATTATATAACTTTATATGAGAGTTTTGTTTCCATAATTTATTACTTGTTATGTTTTCCTTGATCAACTTAACTTTAAATTATTATAAAATAACAAATAATACTAACAAACAGTTCTTTTGTACGTTCAAAATATTTGTATTACATAAAATTTACAATAGCGAAATTGCCTTGGCCTATGATCCCAAATCCCTTAGAATGTGTCTTGGGTTTATAGAGGGTATGCATCCAGAGTACATCAAGAGTTTGCATAAGAAAGATACTAGAGGCCAAGGGCCAAGAGATATATCTAAGATAGAAATTCTGAAAAAATATATGAGGTATGGCTTGCTTCATAGATAGACCAAAAAGAAAAACAAAGGGGACAAAGCTAGAACACCTACTGGAGGCTGAGGACCATGATAAACATCTATGAAAGAAAGTTTTACAAAAGCGATGAGGCACAACCTTCTTCATAGAGAGCCAAAAGACAAAAATAAAGGAGAAAAATCCATAACACATGGTCATAGTGGCTTCAATAAAGCAAACGTCTCTTCCTCGAAGCGTGTTGGTATGAAATACTCATAGTCTCCAAACTAGTGGATTTTTGTAGCATGAAGATCATCCTCAGTTCTTAGAGAATTTACTAGATGCATGGATGAGGAGGAAAGATCCACAATAGGAGGATCAAGCACAAAATACATCTCAACCATATGATGAGTTGAGTGAGAGGGGTTGTCAGCAACAATGTTCGGCGATCTATACTGAGAAGAGGAAGTCATGTTCATGCCAAGAGAGCCCACCATATCCATGGGATCAAATTTAAGGTTCCTTCGGAAGTGTTCAAGGTCATGAATTCGAGCCTCCATCACCAAAAAAGATTGTTCATGGTCCTTGAGAATATGACCGGGGGAATTCCTGTGGGCCCATGCATTATCTTCCACGAATTGAAGCTTGATTGCTTGAAGGTTGGCTACTTGGTGCTTGTGCCTTCGCCAAATGCTTGGGTCAAATCTTTTAGTTCCTAAGCAATATCGGGGCGAGTGTGGAGGCCTACCTTTACCATGCCCATTGTCAAAAAGATGGCCTTTCTCAAGAGCCATCGGGTCAGAGAGAATTGAATAGATGGATGGAAGGGAGGGAAGATTGATAGAAGGGTGGGAAATAGGTGTTGGGCCTCCATTTTGTCTTATTTTTTTAATCTATTTCTCTCATGTTGTCGATTGTCTAAGTGAGTATTTTCAAAGAGTATTTGTTACTTCTTTGTTTTAATAGGATTAAAATGACATTAATAAGAGTTTAATTAAGGCTTCTATGATGCAGGATTAAAACTCATTTATTATACTTTGGGATGTGCCTGCACCAGTGCATTCACATGCCTGCACCGTTGCACTTACCTGCCTACCTGCCTACACCATGCATTGGGATTCCTACACTAGTTATAGTAGCGTCCTACACTACATTGAACTAGAACCTAGTCTTATGCTCTGTTCATGAAGTTTGTTGAGCTTTGATGCAGATGTTTATGTTGGAAATAAAGCTCTACCAACTCTATTCAACTTTACATTCAATATATTTGATTATCCTCGATTCCATTGGCCTTGCTTGAAGAAAGAAAATACTCCACAATATTAGTGGTGTAATAAAACCTTCTAGAACTACTCTACTTCTTGGACCTCCAAGCTCTAGAAAGATAACATTGTTGTTGGCTCTTGCTGGGAAGCTCGGCTCTGATCTCAAAGTATCTAGTAAAGTGACCTATAATGGGAATGAAATGAACGATTTCGTACCTCAAAGAACATTGACATACATTAGTAAAAATGATCTGCATCATGGCAAGATGACTACCAGAGAGACATTATATTTCTTGGGCCACTGTCGAGTGGGAACTAGAGATTAGATGCTTCCTAAGCTCTCAAGGAGGAAAAAGGGATAGATGAGGAGGTGTTTGTTGTGGACCTCAAGGATTTCTCTTCACCGACAGGATGTGGAGAATGCCTGAAGCAAATGACCACAACCACATCAACGCTGGAGTCAACGCAATGCTCTACCCTCATCTATGCCATGTGGTTATGATACAACATAGCACCCATCCTGCATGGAGTCCAACAAAAGCACCATTATAGGAAAATAGGAAGATTCACCATAATCATCCTTGTTTCAACATTCAGTTGTAAACTAATTTTATTTATGGAAAATTGTTGAGATCTGCTTCCTCTATTCTAATTGGCTAATTAAAAGCCCAAATTATGATTTAATGCTATATAAGATATTTCCATGAGCAAGAATGATTAGTCACTCAATTAATGAATTAGACAACGATCTAGCCAGGAACAATGCATGGGAGAGAAAGGCGCAGAAGGGAAGAGGAGTTGTCCCAATGTAGCCTCATGTAATTCATCGTTTGTGGATCACTCCTCTAGCCTTGCTAGAGTTGAGTGATGTCTGCATAATGTAACATTGTTTTTAGTAATCAATTGAAGCAATTTCCCAGCATGTTCTATTTAATTGCATCTAATGACTTCGATTTCTGTGTGAACCAAACACTCAAAGAGGGTGCGAACTGGCTGGGTTGGTCACCAGACTAGCTCGACATTGCTCTCATCTTTTAGATTAAATAACATCTAAATTATTATTTGTTGTGTGAAAGACTTAATTGTTTAAAGTCTCTTTTCCTTCTTCAAGTTGATTTTATTTAAATTGCTACAACGTTTTCCCTTTAGATTTAAACTTCATTGATTTGCTGCATTAAGAAATTATTCCTATTTGTGCTTACACTTGGGATATTTATCCAGTTGTTCTTATTGAAAAGATATGCTTATGCGTCGATGAGCTGCAATTGGTTTATACTCTAGAATATGAAAACGATGTGAGTGGATGTGGTTTCGAGGTACTAACAAATCCATTTCAAGCTCTACTTACAAAAACCATATATTATTTGGATGTCGTGGAGCCAATATTAATGAAAGTAAATTGTGTCATTTACTTTCCATTAAAACTTCTGGAGAGAATTCAAGGTTTATTTTCAGTGCAAGGAAGGTGAGATATTTACATTAATTTAATTTCTTTCATAAGTTATTTATGCAGTATATTTGCTTGACAATGATTTCAATTTAACCTAACACATAATTAGTGCAAGCAAAATTGTTTTGAATTGCTTTTGAATTTATTCTAGCATTTAAAATCTTTTTGTTATTATGCTGGCACTACTTGATTTCTAGTTCAGTTTTCCTTCTGTTTGCTTGTAATTAGAATTTCCTTCCCATTGTTAATTGCCTTTTATTTCCTGCATGATTTAATTGTGTGGATTGATGTTTTCTTGAATTCCCTTTAGTGTAGGATTTCATTTATTGATGAGATTAATACGCAAGATAGACTAGCATTTATTTTGTAGGTTGTCAAGGACCTTCTCTAGCATTTCTAGTGTTGTGTCTTGAAGTTCATGACCTTTCCAAATTGACAAATTAAATGTTGGTAGATTTATAAGTCCTATATTGCACCCAAAATTTTGGTGCCATTGCCGGGGAGACACTAAGGGGATTGACCTTGGTGATCTGCCGCATTTGGTTTTTTTCCTTCACCTAGTTTTTCTTGCAATTTTATGTTCTTTGAATTTATTTCTTTCCTGCAATGTTGCTTTAAGGTTTCTCATTTTCTTTAATGTTGTAAGAACCCTCCACCCACCCTACACACACACATATATATATATATATATACTATTCATAAGCTAACAATATATACCAACGAGCTTGTTAAAGATAGAGAAATGGTATTTCAGCGCATTCTTGAATGAAGAATTTTGAGGATAATATCAATCATTCAATGCACCTATTTCACTGATTAGTTTCTAGGAACATTCAAAGAAGGAGTCTCGAAGTATTACATGGAGAACCTCTTTTAGTTTGATAAGATATGGAAAAAATTGTTACTTTTGAATTTGCTATCAAAGATCTAGGAGTCGTCGAAATGCATAATATTTCCCCATCTGCACTACCAAAATTTCATGGTTTGGAAAATGAAGATCCAGATGCATTCTTATTTGAGTTTGAAGTATTTTGTGGATGATATGGCTATTGTACTAATTCTCAAAGGTTGCAAGTGTTTCCTCTTACTCTTAAAGGGGCAACTCTCCACTGGTTCATCAGGCTTGGTGGGAACTACATTCAAACATGTGAAGAAATGAACAATGAATTCTTGGAGAAATATCAAGACTATTGCCAGAATGGTGAAGATATTTTTGGAATAACACAAGGGGAAAATGAAATCTTGGAGGATTATGTGGAGCAATTTAGATACAACCTCCAAAAATCAAAACATAAGAATTTCGTAAAAGAGACCTTGAAAACACTCCTACTCAAAGGAACCAAAGATCAATTTTTAGAACCTTTAAATCTGATAGGAGCAAGTGATGTTTCTCACTTACCATACGATGATGCTTGTAAATTATGCATTAGTTATTCAAGAGGAATCTCCAAGATTGGTAAGAATTCTAGAGAACTTTCTTCTCAATTTTTGGAATCTACTACAAAAATAGGAGCTACAAAAACTTTTCTAAATTTACAGTTGGATGATTTGAAGGAAGAATGGAAGTAGTGTAAGGAGGATCACTCAACAAATTATTTCCCATCACTGTCGGGGTTTCAATAGGTATTTAAGGAATCAAGTAAGGGAATAAATCTACCACCAAGTATAACTCAAAACTCATCATCATTTAATACTTGGAGTAATATTTATTATCCCCAGCAGGTTCCTCAACACGTATACAACCCCAAAGTTCCATGGTAGACTTATAATCCTCCTTTGATTCAATACCCCACCATATTCCCACAATGACCCTCTCCCTCAAGCCAAATATTCCCACAACCTCAAGCATGGTTTGAAGCCCCCTCTCTAGGGAAATTCCGCATGAAAATTCCATTACGTGAGCCACAACAGTTGTAATTCCTATCCAATGTACCACCATATTATCCCTCTCTACGGTCCCAACCATTTGTTCAACCAAACCCTAATTTCAACAATATGGTCAGCATGGGGGGATGTTGGGTCTTCGTTTTGTATTATTATTTTTATCTATTTCTCTCATGTTATTGATTGGCTAAATGAGCATTTTAGAAGAGTATTTGTTACTTATTTGTTTTAATAGGATTAAAATGGAATTAATAAGAGTTTAATTAAGGCTTGCATGTTGCAGGATTAAAAATCATTTATTATCATTTGGGACATGCCTACACCAGTGCATTCACATGCCTACACCAGTGCATTCACATCCCTGCACCATTGCACTTACCTGCACCATGCATTGGGATTCCTGCACTAGTTACAGTAGATCCCTACACTATGATGAACTCAAACATGGTCTTACGCTCTATTCATGAAGTTTGCTGAGCTTTGATGTAGATGTTTATGTTGGAAATAAAGCTCTGCCAACTCTGTTCAACTTTATGGTCAATACTTTCGAGAATATCCTCAGCTCCATTGGCCTTGCTCCAATAAAGAAAATACTCCATGATATTAGTGGCATAATAAAACCTTCTAGAATGACTTTGCTTCTTGGACCTCCAAGTTTTGGAAAGACAACTTTGTTGTTGGCTCTTGCTGGGAAGCTCGACTCTGATCTGAAAGTATCTAGTAAAGTGACCTATAATGGGAATGAAATGAATGAATTTGTACCTCAAAGAACATCAGCATACATTATTCAAAATGATCTACATCATGGCGATATGATTTTTAGAGAGACATTAGATTTCTCTGGCTACTGTCAAGGAGTGGGAACCAGATACGAGATGCTTTCTAAGCTCTCAAGGAGGGAAAAGGAATATGAGGAGGTGTTCATTGTGGACCTCAAGGATTTCTCTTCACCGACAAGATGTGGAGAACACCGGAAGAAAAGGACCACAACCACATCAACGCTGGAGTCAATGCAATGCTCTGCCCTCATCTATGCCACGTGGTTATGATACAATGTAGCACCCATCCTACGTCGAGTCCAGCAACAACACCATTCCAGGAAAAGAGGAATGATTCACTAGAATCATCCTTGTTTCGACATTCAATTGTAAACTAATTTTATTTATGGAAAATTGTTGAGATTTGCTTCCTTTATTCTAATCAGCTAATTAAAAGCCCAAATTATAATTTAATGTTATATAAGAGATTGCTGGGAGTAAGAATGATTATTTAGTAAATAAATGAATTAGACAACGATCCATCGAGGAACAATGCATGGGAGAGAAAGGTGTAGAAGGGAAGAGTAGTTGTCCCAATGTAGCCTCACGCAATTCATCAGCTGTGGATCGCTCCTCTGGTCTTGCTGGAGTTGAGTGATGTCTGGATAATGTAACGCTGTTTTCAGTAATCAATTGAAGCAATTTCCTAGCATGTTCTATTTAATTATCTATTATATCTAATGACTTTGATTTCTATGTGAACCAAGCACTCAAAGACGGTGCGAGCTGGCTGGGTTGGCCACTAGACCAACTCGACAGTGCTCTCATCTTTTAGATTAAATAGCATCTAAATTATTATTTGTCGTGTGAAATAATTAACTGTTTCAAGTATATTTTCCTTCTTCAAGTTAATGTTATTTAAACTGTTGCAGTGTTTTCCCTTCAGCTTTAAACTTCATTGATTTGCTACATTAAGAAATTATTCCTATTTGTGCTTATGCTTTGGATATTCTCCATTTGTTCTTATTGACAATATCTGCTTATGTGTTGATGAGCTGCAATTGATTGATACCCTGAATATGAAAACGATGTGAGTGGGTGTGGTTTTGAGGCACTGACAGATCCATTTAAACTTTGCTTAAAAAACACATATATTATTTGGATGCCACAGAGCCAATATTATTGAAATTAAATTGTGTCATTTACTTTCCATTAAAACTTTTGGAGAGTTTGCAATATTTACTTTCAGGGCAAGGAAGGTGAGAGATTTACATTAATTTAATTGCTTTCATAAGTTATTTATGCAGTGTATTTACTTGATGATGCTTTCAAGTTAACCTTACACAGAATTAGTGCAGGTAGAATTAGTGCAAGCATAATGGTTTTGAATTACTTTTGAATTTATTACAGGATGTACAGTCTTTTTGTTATTATGCTGACACTGCTTGATTTCTAGTTCAGTTTTCCTTTTGTTCCCTTGTAATTAGAATTTCCTTTCGCATTGTTAGTTGCCTTTTATTTCCCGCATGATTTAATTGTGTTGATTGATGTTTTCTTGAATTCCCTTTAGTGCAGGATTTCATTTATTTATGATATTAATACACAAGATAGACTAGCATTTATTTTGCAAGTTGACAAGGGATTTTTCTGGCATTTCCAGTGATGCGTCTTGAAGTTCACGAACTTTCTAGATTGACAAATTCAATGTTGGTACATTTCTAAGCCCTATACTTCACCCAACAATAGCGTCATTGAGACCACCTGAAGGGATGATCACAACAAAAATAGGTATGATGGAAAGAGAGAGAAATCAGGTGAAAAATATTTCTTGAGGACAGAGGTGAGCAGGGCTTTGAAGCATGTTAGAGCTCCACGCATGGATGGGGATTGAATGCATAATATAGTTCTGCAGAGTTTGAGTTATAGCTACAGGAGAGATGGATCTAGAATCCAAGTGTGGGTTGGAATTTAATGTCTTGTAAAGCTATGGTGGATTCCATGACTACATGGATGATGTATTGATAGATTTGTTAATACATATGTCATGCAAGCATTGTTGAAGGTTTATCTCTACGCTCATTGGAGTGGGAGCCATGGGGGTATGTGAGGGGTAGTTAATGAACTTGCATCACCTACATCATGGGATAAACATAAATTATGTTGGTATAATTATCATTTTATAAATTTTTTTTATTGTTGAAAGAATAAATTGAAATATTAGGGGTTTACACAGTGCATTATATTTGATATCATTTTGGGATTCAACTGCGTTAAGTAAGTCATTCACGTATGACCATTTCCATGAGAGGTAGTCGTAACTGACTAATTTCTCATGATTTTTTAATAGCTCACTTAGCAGTCATTGCATCGGGTGATGCTAACAGGGGTGAAGAAGTGGGATTGAAACTAGTGAAATGAATCATATAGCGTCAATCATCACTTTTGGGGCTTGCACCCGGTAACCAGGAAGTCCCGAGAGATCACCCATCCCAGATGACCTCTGGCTCAAGCGCGCTTAACTGTGGATCTTTCCCCACAATCAAGCCCACTTAGCTTGCTACCCCATTTGCAAAACCGTAGCAAGTATTGTTCCTCATGAACCATTCAAGTAGATATCCCTTCACTCTTTTTTAATTTAAGTATTAGGGGGTTTACATAGTGCATTATATTATATATCATTTTTGGATTCAACTGCATTAAGTAAGTCATTCACATATGACCATTTCCATGAGAGGTAATCGTAACTGACTAATTTCTCATGATTTTTGAATAGTTCACTTAGTACTCATTACATCGGGTGATGCTCACATGGGTGAAGAAGTGGGATTGAAACTAGTGAAATGAATCACATAGCATCAATCATCACTTTTGGGGCTTGCACCTAGTAACTTGGACTTCCCAAGAGGTCACCATACTAGATCGCCTCTGGCTCAGGTGTGAATAACTGCGGAGTTTCCCCACAATCAAGCCCACTTAGCTTGCTACCTCATTTGTAAAACCTTAGCAATTATTGTGGCTCATGAACCATTTAAGTAGAGATCCCTTTACTGTTTTTGAATTTAAGTATTAGGGGGTTTACGCAGTGCATTATACTAGATATCATTTTGGGATTAAATTGCATTAAGTAAGTCATTCACGTATGACCATTTCCATGAGAGGTAGTCGTAACTGACTAATTTCTCATGATTTTTGAATAGTTCACTTAGCACTCATTGTGTCGGGTGACGCTCACATGGGTGAAGAAGTGGGATTGAAACTAGTGAAATGAATCACATATCATTAATCATCACTTCCGAGGCTTGCACCCGGTAACTAGGACTTCCCGGGAGGTCATCCATCCCAGATAACCTCTAGCTCAAGCATTCTTAAATTGCTTAAGCCAGAGGCGATCTGGGATGCCTGACCTCCTGGGAAGTCCTGGTTACCAGGTGCAAGCCCTGGAACTGATCATTGACACTATATGATTCATTTCACTAGTTTCAATCCCACTTCTTCACCCCTGTGAGCATCACCCGATGCAATGAGTGCTAAGTGAACTATTCGAAAATCATGAGAAATTAGTTAGTTACGACTACCTCTCACGGAAATGGTCATACGTGAATGACTTACTTAACGCAGTTGAGTCCCAAAATGATATCTAATAAATTTAAACATAATAACAATTTTCTATAAAAAAAATTCTCTTATCGATTATAAAATGTTATCAACCTCCTAATATAATAAAATGTGCTACTCAACAGAAACAAAATTATTAATAGTAGTACCTAAAACTAAAATTGTTATGTTAACAATCATATTAGTAGTATTTTCTATTATTAAATAAATTTTATGGACACTTTAAGATTGTGTCAACCTTCTATTAGAATAGTAGCTCAACAACTAATGTGGTATTTACTATATCAAATTATAATTAAATTAGTTAGTAATACTAACATATATAATATTGTTGTCATCAAATAATATTTATCAACTTTTTAATACAAACAACTAATAATATTAAACCAAATAATCCAAATAGGAAGTTATAATTTTAAATTTTAAATATTAATCCACCTCTCTCACTCTCCACATGAATACTTGAAATATTTTCTTCTACAAATTTATATAAATTTGTATTACATAGTTTATTACGATAATTTATCAGAAAATAGTGATTATTATCTAAATTTGTGTCACGTACTTTATTATGATAATTTTATCACAAAAATAATGAATATATCCATTCAAAGTAGTGATTTAACTGATTTTCTAATTCATAATTTTTGAAAAACTAAATCTAGTTAAAGTAAAAATATTGTAGATCCACAATATAATTCCAATTTTATTGAAGTATGTGTTCTTTGATAGATAAGGTAGAATGTTATGGCTGTCACAATTATGGAAATGTTCCAAAAGACTAGATAGTCACAAATTTCAGATCTCATAAGTAGTATGGGCAACCAAGGAGATCAACCATTAGGTTCACTTATACATTTAATGGTTTTTGTTTCTCATGTAACTTGTTTGGCCACACGACAGTTGATTACAGATTTATCTCATGGAGGAGAGGCATGCCTTATGAAAGGAAAATATCTAACATGGTTTGTGTATGATTTAATCGCCTTACATCATATCTCTGTCATGTGAGGTGTTATACTTGTGACAACTATGGTCACATGGCTAGAGATTGTATGATGTTCAACTCCTCAAGGAAAATCCAATAGAATGATTAGATGGTTCGAGGTAGACCTACAGGAAAGACAGTGGAGAGTGTCTAAGTAAAGAATCAACATAGGACCATGTGGAAGAAGAAGGAGTAGTAGCCCGTGAAGTAGAAATATCATCCCTCTCTGTAATCCATGGTTAGTCGGTGTACATTAATAAAATATTGTAGAAGTTTGTGAGAGTCTTGCATGGTCTCAAGGGAAGTTTGTGAGAGTCTCGAAGATACTTGTACATGTTGCAACAACAACAATAACATGATGTGTTCATGAGACTGATGGTATATTCAGGTCCATAGGATCAACCTTCCCATTAGAGGTATCATTAGCTCAAGGGGAGCTATGCATTCTATATGGTTTCATTGATTGATTGTCATTTTATCTTATTTTTCCTCATTCCTTTGTAGTTGATGCGTTTATTGCCTTCATGGGAGAAAAGGCATGTTATACTGTCCTTATTGTACTTGTCATGATCAACATTTGTTGGTAACCCTAGTAAGAGGCATGTTGGTTAGTGAGTAGTCATGGTACTTGACTTGCATATTTCAGCCATATATATGTTCTTCATTCTTATTGAAATTTGGTTGAAAATTTCATGTTCATCCATGTATAAAAGAGAATATTTCAGTCAACCATGATTTTATCTCATCTGTGTATGTACATGCATCTTATTTATTCCATTGGTTGACGAGTGCTTGATTTTGGCATCTGTAGTAGTGAGTTTCTTTTTCAGTCAGGTAAAGCACCTTTGAGTGCATTAATGTAACAACTATGTATAGAAAGAGAGTATGTGTTGGCATGCATTGTAGTAAGTCTATTTCTTCAGCCATGTATACACTCATGTGTGTAAGATCAGCCTTGTAATCACCATTGTTTTGATTATTGTTCCATTGGTTGAGTGGTCCATGTCTTGGAGAGAGTTATGAGTCTTGTCCATGCATGAGAGAGAGCCTTGAGAGTTGTTTACACATGGATACCACATTGGATGTAACTTTTTTAAGCCATGTGTGGGTTGTTATATCTCATTGATATAGCCATGTATCATGCTTATAAAGCCCTATAATTTGATTGTATATCGTTGGGTAAAAGTTTGTTAAAGTATTGGTTGATGAGGAGAAAGCATCTTGCATATGGCACAGAGTCTTATTGCAACACCATATATAATTTACAGTAGCACCTAGAAGATGCTTGCATCCCCATTACATTTTTAGGCGGGGGCATGTTCAGCCTAGCAGTAGAAGGAAGCAAATGGTGTTGGCATATATGCATGGTGTTAAATTGTTGGTTTGTTGGCATAATTATATAATCAATTTTCATACACATATTAGTTGATATTAGAAATGTTCAGCATGTGGTTCAACCATACTTGTCTACCCTTTTCCTTTCATGCCAAAGGGGGATAGTGACACAACCACAAGAGGGGAATGAGACCAATTAGTTAGAGGAGTTTATGGATTTCAATTTTTGCGGTGGTTGTAGGTTGACATAAACACCAAAGGGGGAGCATGTTGGCCTCATGGTGTTGGCATTGATGTCAACCTAGGATGTTTACCTAAGGAGTCAACCATGGAGTCAGCTATGTTGGAATTGATGTAAACAAGTTTGGAGGTTTTGTCATGACGGTGAGAGGCATGATGACATGATGCTAAGGTGTTACTAATGTTTGCAGAGGTTATACAGGTGTTGGATAACCATTGAAGGTAAACAGAAAATCTTTGGGAAGAGAGGAGATGATTTTCCATGTGTTAAGGCATCTTCTCCTAGAGGAAGTTATGCATAAAGTGAAGATATCAACATTGTCGCTGGGATTCCCATACTATTCATGCGAAAATCATCTCTAGGATACATTTCAATCTCATTGAAAATAGTTATAGAGAGGAAATTACATTTTCTTCATGCACATCAAGTACCATAAGAATTTCTTAAGGTATTTGCCCAAGGTTTTTGAGGGATTGGAGTTGACTTGAGTTGCTCCACATTCTAGAAGGTGATAAAGTCAAATATAATGAGGACTAGTGTTTTGTATTGATTGCATATTTCATAATTGATAAAATTTCAGAGTGTGGAATAGGAGTTAGATAGTGAGAGAATGTGAGTTACAATATTGCAGATATAATGCAAATCAAAGATCAGATTTGGATCAATATTGCAAACATGTTGATAGCGCCTATGGAGAATAAATGATCAAAATTTGAATGTAGATAGAAATATTATGTTTTTGCTGATATGGAGAGAAGATTATTATTGTAGTTGTTGGAGTTGCAAATAAGAGATCAGATTGATAACAATGTGTTATAGGAATGATTAGTTGAACATGTCTAGTATTGTTGTAGAAATCATATGCTACATATATTGTTGTTGTTGTATTGTCATAGAAGTTGTGGATTTTATTGTTGTTGCTACATATTGTACGGTGAGTGAGGATTGATGAGCATGTTGGCTAAGAGAGTTTGTGTGAGAATATTTTATTGTGTGAGTTGATGTATTGTTTGTTAGAAACAACGAAACCAAGACACTACTGAGGAGGGGTGGGGGGAGTGAATCAATATTCTGACCAAATTATACAACTATTGACAATTTATACTTTTCAGTCACTTTGGAAACTAAGGTAATCAAGAACACAACTCAATCATGTAAAACACAACATCGTAACCATTGTTATACAAATGTGCAACATATATATGAGACATGAATCTTCTTTTATTTCTCTATCAAATACAAGCTTCAATTTGATTATGTCATTGCCCCATAAGCTACTACTTGTAGGTTTATCAGTTCCTACTGAAAGGAACTTCTATCCCTGCTCATTTATCAGTTTTCACTAAAATGTATTGTTTCCCCTGCTCTTTTATCAACCACTACTGAAAGGGACTCTTTCGCTAGCTAAATTTAATGGCTACTTCTGAAAGGGACTTATGTCCATAATAGTTTATCAACTTCTTTTGAAGGGGAATCTTGCCCCTGGTCATTTATCAACTACTATTAAAAGGGACTCTTGCCCCTGGAAGGAAACCTATCTCTTATTGGCCCTATTGATCCATCTTTATCCATTTTCAAACTAGAATCAATGTTAAATTTAGGTATGTTCTATGCTTAGAGAAATTTACTTCAACTTTTCATATTAGCACAATGGCAATATTTAGATTAGAAATCACATCAACGCGATAGTCAACTGCATATAGAACATAAACATAAACAGTAGAAGACATGCCAAGATAAGAGGACACAAGATGTTGCACTAGCCAGGGACAAACCCCAATGTAGGGAAACCCTTGATAAATTATTCTTATATTCTTCAATTGTTTAGCAGAGAGAGAGACAATACAAATACATAAATATGAGATTTTATGATAGCAGTAGTAAGTACATAATTATGATAGTCTTCAATCATGAAGAGTGTTGAAGCATATCCTGAAGCAACATTCCTAAAATTTCTAGGTGCTTTAGAAATTATGATCCCAAGGACTGAAGACATGCATCAGAAGATAGGCTTATAACAACAAAACTGAATTACCCATAATACTGAGTCTTCCCTTTAATAAGACTCTCCTTCCTTGACTGCTTCACTAATCATGCCAAGGTTGCTAATCTGGCACCTTTCATATGATGCAAGTACTAAGCATATCTTGGAAAATATGATGACTGGTTAGGGCACAATCTCAGTGTGCTACAACACCCTAAACACACGCATAGTCCACCTATTTACTATGGATAGATTTCATATAGTCCTCCAATGATACATTGCCTTATAGGGTTTCTTGCCTTCTAAATGCAACTACTAAAAGGCCTCCAACTAATGGCTATGGACTGTGGCCTAGCCCAGTAGTGCACTGCAACTTAGGTTGCTTCAAAAAATGACCCAATCAACCTTAAAACAATAGTTTCTTTATCCTCCTTTCAACGAATTCTTGTTCCCTTCAAATTGAGCTCAAGACCAACCTTATCATGCCCAAACAACTTGCATTATACCATGCTGTCACCTACAGCAATGTGACCCTTCATGTTGATGAGATACTTCCTTTTGTTGTGGCTAGGTCCACTCTTCTAGCTATGTCTAAGGGTCCCTTTCATGTTGTGATAAGGGCTGCTCTAACTATGGCTTTAGGCCTTCATTTGCTACTGATTATGGCCTTATTATACTGCATAATAAGGTCTGCGGTTAGGGCTCCTTTAGGTCTTCCTATAACAACGGATTAAGGTATCTTCTAGACCTGTGACTAGGGCTCTTTTTGGGCTTCCTTTGACAACATTGAAGCTCTCTTAGACAACGTATAGAAATCCTTTCCTTGCTGCATAGAAGAGCCTCCTCTTGAATGCATATAAAATCATCCTTGACTATGACTAGGTGACTTCTTTCTCTGCGGCTATATGTCTCCTCTAGAACAACATATAGGTATTCTCTACTAGCCTTCTCCTTCCATCAACACCCAAACAAGTGGAGAGAGAGATCATAAGAGATGAGTGTGTGTGAAATGACTTGGAGACCTCTTCTATTTATAATAAAACGTTGAGGATAAGTCGGCGTAATTTGGTTGCTGGTCGACCTTGACAAATTGTCAAGTAACACCAATAAATTCATATATCCATGAATACATGTCGGAATCAGATTATCTTTAGATCAATCCTACACTTGTCGATGAGAGGAATCCAAGAAAAAAATCAGCTTCCATAAATAAGATTACCTACATGGAGTTTGGCTCTAGTTTCCAATTTTAACACTTCCTCTCAACTAGGGAGAAATCCATCTCCCAGCCCGTACAATCTCTACCATCAATGCAGTGCCCTATAATGCTCTGCTCTCCTCTACTCTACCCTACTCCATTATGTTGAACTATGAAGAAGAAGAATTGATCGAGAATGTATCATACCGTTCTCTACTCACTTAAAGTCAGTCCCATATAAAGAGAGTGTCTCATACCACTCTTACTCATCCAAAATTAGTTCGAAATAAAGAGAGTATCCAATACCACTCTTACTAACCCAAAGTCAATTCTAATTGATCCCAAATCAATATCATCCTCGCATAGGGAGTACAGTAGTACATAATGCATCCATTGGTAGTACTATGGTCCCTATCCTCATTTCCATGCTCATTGGCCAGATGAGAGGTACTTCCCATGAGTCCCAGACTAGATGGGTAGGATGTCTCAGTAGGAGAAGGATGAACCACTCATTTGAACTACATAGCAAACCACTAGGGGAAGGCTGAACCACTCACCCTATGGTTCGTCATCACTCAAAGAAGTACCCCAAGCCCCTCGAAGCTCCCAGATCTCAATATCCATATCATATAGGACCCTCAGGAGATGGTCTCTCCATGAATCCTAGTCATTCTCAAAAAGATAATAATTTTACCTTTCCCAGGGGCTTCATCTAAATATCGACGACTTGCACATCATTCCCAATGCGATGGATCCTTCTTGCTCCTTGTTGTACCATATCCCAGATAAGATGGTACCTGATGTTTATATGCTTGGAGCAGTTATAGAACATGAGATTTCTCAACAATCGAATCCAACTCTGGTTGTCACAGAAGATCACATGGTATCCAACAAATGTCCAAATAGCTCACTAAAGAGCTTCTCCAACGAGACAAGTTCACATGATGCTATAGTCACAACTATGTATTTGGCCTCAACAGTTCTCAAAGAAACCAACTTCTGCGTCCTACTCATCTAGGATATCAAATCAGAACTCAAAGAGAAACAACACCCATGAGTGCTCTTGCGATCCACCATATTGCCTGCTCAATTAGTATCAGAGTAACCAAGAAACCTCATAGATTTGGTAGTGAATCTCAGTCCATTTGTGATTGTGCCCTGAAGATACCTCATAATATCTTTGGAACCAATCCAATGTGAGTTATGAGGCTCAACCATATGTTGGCTCAACATTCTAACTTCAAAACATATATCTGGATGAGAGTTCACTAAGAACATGAATGCTACTATGAGTTGAGAAAACTCAGAGGCATTACCCAAATTAGATCTAGCAGCACTACATGTTGGGTGTGGAGCCTAATTATCTTGTTTATTCAGAGGTATCATCGCATTGGACCCCAGTTCATAATGTGGCAGCAATGTCACCCATAATATTTGCACTGCAAAGTGCGTCGAGGGGGGGCGACTGCTATTAGGGTCCTATAGTAATAGGATTCATAATCTTGAATTGGCTATGGTTAGTCTTGTAATATTGGACATAATTTTTCTTTCTACAAAATGTTTTCCATATTAAAAAATAAAAAATGTAAAGAGGGTATGTCCTAAAAGAATAATAAAAGGAAAAAAAGAAACAGAAAAGATAAAAAAGTGAAAAATATGGAACCCAAAAAGAAATAAAACAGATCATGAAATTGTGCAAATTCAAATGCCACTGCTTTTTACTTTAGTTTGTGAAATACGGTTGTGTGCGGCTTGTCAGAAATCCAACAATCCATGATGGTCAAATAGCTTAATCTTGACCCATTCATGCTTTAAATTTTATGTTGATAGATAGAGAAAAATCATCTAGCCAAATTGTTTAACCTTGGCAGATTAGTAGTTAGGTAGAGAATAAAAATGATCTCATTAGTTTAATCTGAGCCATTGGAAATTATAAAGTTAGAATTAGATAGTTTTCTTATCAAAAAAAAAGGAAATAAAGGGTCAGCAAGCTCAAATGCACCCAATAAAATGAAGAAAAAATGCTAGGATAAATAAAGGGTAGGTAGAAGAAAGGTTGCAAATGCACAAGGTTGCTGAGTCAAAAAGCACATTTATCATGCTTAATCCTATGTTTCATGTGCAAGAGGATTTATGAGAAAGAAAATATATTCACAAGCTTGTTACTAATTTCCCCTCATTTCAATATACCCTACATGCTTATTTGCTAATTTCCCCATTATCACTTCATCACTTATAAATCCATTTTTCCCGTCATTTTGACCCTTACCCCTTGGTTTCACACATTTCCCTAGTAATTACCTTTCAAAAATCATCACCCTATCCAAAACCCCTTTTCCCTAGTGTGAAACCCATTCCCCATTGCAAATGTTACCTTCCCCCCTTATTAATTTCGCTATTTCCCTTCAAAACCCACAAAACCCCTTTGGCCTAAGCTTTTATGCCCCCCGCTTATCTAATTAACCACCCCATTTTATATCTTCTCAACAAACCTCTTTTAACCTACCAACCCTTGGTGCGGTTAAAGAAACCTGCCACATAACCCATGGTCCCACTTTATTAACCCGTTGCCTATGTTAAAAAACCGGACTTTATTGGTTAATTAATTACATTTATGTGTAATTAAACCACAGGCCCCGCAAATCCATTTCTTGATTCCATTTGTTCAACTTAACCACACGATAGTCATTCGATCTCCTACCTCCAGATCCGATGGTGCACATCCATATCACACGGGTTCATCGACTGATCAATAACAACCCGAGAGCACATGAGGTTCGTGGTTTTGGTTGGGCACTATTCTGTTACGTGGCAGCACCAGTTGAGATCGCGTGCTCACGAAAAATACCTCCTACACTCCAAAAGTGGTGCAGTGGTCGAGAAAACCACCTTCCCACCCAAACCAAAAAATGGTCACTATTCATTTATATTTTTCGCACCAAAATGTGACCGTTACCCGTTAAAAGGTCGAAAAAGCCCCAAATTACTCTTTTCTTGCGTTTTTCACTGTAAATTGCTGCTAACCTATTTGCGACACCCTGAACCTGTAACGATCAAATTGACCACCGTATGCCACCTGAAGAAGCTTCAGACACCTAATTGAAGCAACTCGTTGAGAGTTGAAGCCACCGTACTCTCTGCATTCACTACTAAACCCAGTCTATGAGTCAAACCATCGATTTCCAAGTATCCTTGAAAAAACCAGAACGACCCCTGAATTTCAAAATGTATAATTTACATTGAGAGGTTAATTAATTGAATTAGTTAAAAGAAACTTCTGTAAATTGGAAAGAAACCTGCTCTACACCCCAAACCCTATTTACAGACTGGAATTACCCTCTCACTATACCAGAACTTCTAAACCTCACCTCTAAAACCATTACAACACAAATTCATATCTCTACACCCAATTATGGCTTCCCAAACCTCTTTGGACGTGAGACCTCTACAAACCCCTCACCTGGACATCGACCACCTTACATTAGTAGACATAGATTTTCAAATAAAGGACACGGCTTCCCTTGCCTACCTTTTGAAGCTCCACTACTGGAGTAAGGACAAATTCTTGAACCAAAATGACGACATTCACCTATGGGAGTTTAATTTTCCTAAGTATTTGTTAGCATAAGTACACCCATTCCCAGACATCATCCACTTCTATCATGCTGGCTACATTCCTAGAAAAAGAACCATTGACACCGCTAACCAGCAAGTATTGTTTACCATCACTGCAGAATCCATTAACCAAATGCTACAAGTCTAACGAAGCCCTAAAGAGACCCCACTGTCTATTGGAGACTCGCTAGACATCTATGTCAGATTAGACCTACCCAGAATAGCCCAAATTTTCCAAAATTTCATCATTGAGGAATGTCTTACTCCCACAGATAGTCCTCCTTGTGCTGCCACTATTTTTTCTAAGAGAGGAAGACAGATTATTACTATGCTCTCTTTCATCTTAGGATACACCATAGATGAACATGTGGATGGGGGCCCTAACATTCCTTTCCATCTTTATCCCAGGAAAGCCTCCTGTTGTTATTTACAACTATGCTCAGTTCATTGCAGATAGGATGCATGAGAAATTCACCAGATTACCTATTGAAAGAGTCTTCAAGTATTCATCTCTATTATTTCACATGTTTTTATACTATCAGTCAGATAAATTCCCTCTCAACATCTAGAAGTTGGATACCAAGGGAAATCAAAGATCAATTATTTATTCAACACCCTTGATCCAAAAAGACTCCACTACATTCACTTATAAGGAATTCATTGATTCATTTCTCCATCTAGTCATGAATATGCTAACCAGTAGCCCTCAACCTAGAATCAACCAAGAGATCAAAAGGGTGTTACAATTGGCCAAGAACAACAAGGGGGGAGACTGGTATCTATACTAGAACCACACATAAATAAGAATTTATTGATGTCAAATTTCCCCTTACAAACTACCCAAATACCTCCCCATGATGATATTTGCACTAGAATACTTTAGGCAGATTATCAATTCTGATGAAGTCAACATCCTAGTAGCTAGGAACAAAACCTAATTCAAAATGAAAAATAAATTGGGCCCCTTAATTTGTAACAACATAGAAGATGGACTAGAGGAAGATAAGATTTTACAACAAATGACGTTAAAAAACAATTTTATGTGGCAGTATGACCCTCATGGAGTCATAAATAAGTTGAGGATCAAGGTCAAGTTGGGACCTTTTATCCATCATCCCAAAATAGACATTGAGAGGTTTTCCAACCAATTACAATTGTTTTAAAACACTCTAATTGACATGGATAACACTGTAGTGGATGTAGAAAATACATTGATTAATGTAGAGAGACAGATTGAAGAAAGTTCCTTCCTGCAGGTTCCAAAACTAGGAGAACCAAATAGTCCTCCTGTTTTACAGACTACAGCAAATGAAGAAAAAAACCCAAAAATAAAAAGGGAGGAGGGTTCCAATTCAGCGATGAAAACCACAGATGAGCAATTTGAGATCAGGAAGAGGCCCAAGCTTAATCCTATAGCTGAACAGGAAAAAAACCATTGAATTAGTGGGAATCACTAAGACTAATACAATGGTGGAAAGAAGCAAAGGTACAACAACTTCAGGAGAAACACAACAACCCTCAACATCTAACACGCAACTGATTGAGAGACATCTCAGTGTTGAGGTTTCTTCACTCACTAGGCCAATAGATAAAGAAAAGGATATCAAGGACAGGTATAAAAAATTAAGTTAAGAAATGAGAAGTTGAAGGCCAAAACCTATGCTCAATACTTCAAACACACACTAGCAAATCAAAGCAAGTTGATGTCAACTTTTTGTTATAGCTCCAAATCTCACTATTATGGTTTGTGATGCTGCACTCATGGCTTAGGGCAACCCCTCCTTCTAGACCTAGTCCCAAACTTAAAAAACAATGTTTTATTCCCTGTACGTGACATTGCCCTGAGTTAAATGCGTGTATACGCGGGTCCATGTATACCCAACCCGCGTATATGTATTAAAACACTTTAAAAAATATAAAACTCCTTATTTTTGGGTGGAGATCGCGGGTTTTACCTGCTGATCACCTGTGAGTGCCCATGGCTCCAACTGTTCCCAACCAATTCCTAACTAAAAAACTACTTTGGAATTGGTATAAAAAGACATCAAAGGGAAGGCCTAAAGGAGGAGAGAAGAGAGAGAAAGGTTATCATACTGAGATTTTCCCCTGACCAGGTCTGAAGACCCTTGTGCCTTATGCACTTCCCCCATTTGTACAGGAAACCCTTGTTTCCTTGTGATTTGATGTTCATCCACTAGTTATGGCATCATGGAGTGAGTCTTGGAAGGAGATATGCTAGAGGCTTGAGGCGGGATGGATCCGGAAGGAAGCTGTGCTTGGAGCATGCGAAAGGCTGCTCAGGTGATATTACTCCTTTTGTACATTCTATTTGTCTATAATAAAGAAACACGTCTTGATTCCCGATATGCTTCTTCTTTATGTTTATGATGTTCATGCTTGAATTTCATGTATGAATGGTTGTTTAAAGTTCATAACTAACTTCCTTCTTTTATAACATAAAGAGGATTTTTGTATAAGTCTTTGTCCATATACTGTTGCATTCGTTGGAATTGTTTGTTTTGTAGGAAAAAGGAGCGAAAGGGACTTGAAGAAGGGTTTGGACCCTTGAGGAACCTCTCGAACGTAGGACTTGAGGTACGCCCTTCTTACTTTAGAATTTGCTTATTATAGCGTAATGGCTGTGTGAATGTGTGTTTCTTTGTTTAGACAACTTTCAGTCTGCTGGGTTTCCACCCAAAAGCCCTAGGGGAGCAAATCCCTCAACAGAGACAAGTCCCTTAAGATCCGAGGGATGCAGGGACAATCTCGGTGATAGTGGTCTCCATTGCAAATGACACATGGAGATTTAGGTCTAGATGGTGCGGTGTGAGGATTTTCGCTAAACGATGCCTGGTTGCCCCCTTGTGATTTTGGTTCCTTCTTCTTCTTCTTTTTTCTCTTTCCGCTTCTTTTTCTTCTAAGTTACTTGATATTGAGCTTTACCAGCTTTATCAAGCGAAGACGAAGGAGGGGAGGGAGAAACAGATGAAGTAGAAGGTTGGGGGGCAACTCTAGTATCATCTAGTTGCTGACTTGACTGTTCAGGAATTACGGTATTCTGAACGACAGAGGTAGAGAAGAGCCATATGGGCAAACCAATCATCAACCCTGGAAGTGACAATGTGGTCGTATGGGGTACACCAACATCTCCCCAAGAGGAGAAAGGACTAGGATTTCCTCCAAGGGGAAATCCTTGGTTGGTAGACTCCATTTTTCTCAACCTAAAGACCAACGAAGGAATTTGTGATGCTATTCCGATTAAAATAAATTTTAGACGCTTTGACACAACTTGTTTTTTCAATTTTAAAGAGTCGAGAAAAAACAAAAGATGACTCTAGTCACCTTCAATTTTTAATGAGCCTGAAGTGA
>APFE030281596.1:0-23006 GCA_000404065.3 Pinus taeda | reverse complement strand
AGAGTGGAGGAATCACCCAACCAACAATGAAAACAACAGTTACCAGGTTTTACGACACCGGAATACGTCTCTAGCCTAGACTTCTAGATGTTATGCGTTAGGTTCCAAAGCGTTTTTAAATTCATTAAATTCATTTTATAGTTTATCTTGTTTAAAAATTTGCCTTTCAGGTTCACCGCGTGATGTGTATACAATTCCTAAAATGTAGTCTAAGATGATAAACAATTGTTTAATCTTATTTTGGCAATGAAAATCCTAGCTACTAAGGAAAGAAAGTTGAGAGTCTTTCAACAAAGAGCACAGAGCACACCCTAAATGCACTGTCCTAAATCAAACCAAGCAGTCTAAATGCAAATACACATGCATGTATTTGTTTTCAGCCTTCTTAATGTATGAATGATGATAAGAAAGCTAAGTTCAAATCTGAATTATTTTCAAAGCGACAATACTGAACAAATTTCTTTTCAAAATGAAGTGAAGGTAAGGGAGACACTTTGCAATTTTGAAATGAAAATTGCTTTTCAACACTTTAAAAAACTACTAATTCAAATCATATACAAGAGTAATAGTATAATCGACTATCAAGAACGATGGGATTCTATTCTATAACTGAAAACAACACTTTCAGATTAAGAAATGACAGTTCGACTATGCTACTTCTTTGCAAAAGAGAATGGAAAATGGCGCACAATACATAAAAACACTTACAATTCTTTGCACAATAGAGGCAGAATGATGGAAGAGAAGGGGGTTTTCACAGAGATATACTGACCACAGACAGCAAAACTCCTGAATAGAACTGAAAATAGTGAAGGAAAAACCAAATTATGAAGGTAAAGTTAACCTTCCCTGACCATCGCACCTGTCACACAGGGAATTCAGTATGCAGCGCACCTACTGCACACGGGAAGTGCGATGCATACAGACTGCCTTAAAGGCAGGGTGCGATGGTACCAGTGCGAGACTTTTAACCAGTTCTTGCTCACAATTTGCAATTCAGTTCAGGGATTTAGGCCGAGTAAGTGATGTTCAGTAAATGTAAATCACAGGGGTTGATCTAAGGAGGATACTAGAGCCACCCCTTAGGGCAATTAGAACGTTTGTAGATCGATTGTTTAATTCATAAACAAAACTTGAAGATAGAATGAAGCAGCATTGATCTACTTTGCATTTGTATAAAAAATGTAATTCGAAGGCTAGCTGGCTTGACTTCAGGCTCTGTCTGTAAGTTTATAAAATAAACAAAGATAGGCTAACAAACAATCTATTCGCTCCCCGGCGGAGTCGCCATTTTGTTGCCAGGAATAGTGTCCACTCGGAGCTGCTATTCCCACTAAGACTGGTAGCTATCTTAGAAACAAACAAGTAAAGTCTACTTTTGCTTTCCTTTATGAAAATAGATAAGAGTGGAACAAAGGAGACCAACCTTAGTCTTGCGCTTGGTTTCCTTGTTTGATTCCTCGCCTTCC
Source organism: Pinus taeda (assembly GCA_000404065.3). NCBI lineage: Eukaryota > Viridiplantae > Streptophyta > Pinopsida > Pinales > Pinaceae > Pinus > Pinus taeda. Next base: position 21,537 of record APFE030281596.1, on the reverse strand, counting down.
TGATATATCTTTGCCGCTTTTCTTCATCTGCCCAGCTTCAAAGAGCACCTGTGGAATCAAAGCAACATACTACTATCGAAGAACAGAGATCTATATTCATAAATAACACAGGACCAGATATGTGTTAACCATACAAATGCATATATAAACAAACATACAAGAATATGGAGCAAAGCTTGAATAGCTTTATTAAGACCAAGAATAGCAAGAGGATTACAACCATATGTTCTAACCTAGCATCATCCTCCAGCAAGAAAGCCCTTCTTCACCTCAAGTAAAGCTTAGATCACCCAACACTATGAAGTTACACCAGAAAACCAACAACACTTCTCTACAAGATACAAGATTCCAGCCTCTAGATCTCTGTGATGAGGGATCCATATATAGATGATTGTAGGGGGGTGAGTCATCTTCTCGGGTTTTTATTAATGTGTTCTCTCTGATAGTTCTTGATTCACTTGGAGACTGATGACCTCTTACTCATCCCTGGTCGAAAACAGAGAGGCAAGTGTCAAAGGGGAAGCTTCTGGAAGATTCCATGATCTTCCACCTCGCAAATTGTCCCTGCCATTTGTCCATTCTCGCCCATCGCACCCTACAAAGGGACCATTCAGTATGCATCGCACCCTTTACACTGGGAAGGTGATATGCATCGCACCCTCTGCACTGGGTATTCAATATGGTCCAGTTTTGACCGTTTCTGAGTAGTTTTTAGTGGAGAACTTCTAGGAGATGATGTAATCAGCTGACTTTGTTTCTTTAGGTAGTGAAGCAACACTTTTAGGGACTTAGGATCCCTTAGTTTATGGACATTTATGATTGGGGTTGCAGTGCCCAAAAATGTCTATAACAATGGGAAAGTCAGGTACTTGCACACAATATTATGTAACCCTGACCTTTGGACATTGATATACACCTATCGTTCCTCAAGATCTTCTTTGAATCTTCTTGTTGAGAATTCCTTATTCACTTTGTGTCATGTGATGTCTAACTCCTTTTCTATGAACAATTGAGTATCTATGAAAATTGGCAAGTTCGTCGGAGTACTCTCAATTGCCTCCCTAGTGCTACTTTCTATGGTTTCCTTTAAGGCAGATCTCCTAGGGGCCATGATAACAGTGACTGATAAAATAAGTTCTCAACAACTGCAATACCTATAGGAGGAAAAAGCACTAATAGAAAACATGAATTATATTCAAAAAAATGACTCAGAAAGCAAGGTCAAGGAAGCAACCACAAGACTAATGGGGAAAATTACACAATTCCTGAGTTGGGGGATGGAATTGGCTCTAAGGACTATGCATTGCACAGTCTCAGCGACCAAGGGAGCATCTTGAGGCTTGAGACTATGCAATGTGTAATCTTAGCCTGGGCAGACTTAGGGAGAGATTGTGCATTGTGCAGTATCAATAGCCAAGGGTGAGGCTTGAGCCCTAGAATTATGAGGCTTGAGCCCATGCATGCGGCTTGAGCCTTGGACTTGTGTAATACCTAGTTGAGTAAGGCAATTGTTGGCAAAGTGAAGGGTAGATCTTCTCGGAAAGAGCATGGAAAAGTGGAAGATCTAAGTAATAGTACAAGTTAGAGTTTGGATATGACTAAAGAAAGATAGATTAGTGAAGATTAAGTGCAGAAGATCAAGATGCAAAAGTAAAAACAAAGATGCATAGGGATTCATCGAAATAGTGACCACTAATGGGAAAAAACAAGAAAGTTGATGTGACACTTGTAAAAGGTGAATGACGTACTGAACCAAAACTTGTAGAAGCTAATATAAGTTAAAACTCTTTAAACCAGGAAAATAAACAAGAAAAATAAGCGAAACTACAAAAAGCAACAGAAAAAGTGACAAAAGATGACAAAAGCAAAGCTCACCCAGAAAACACCACAAACTCCACTAAAGGATCCTCGATCTCCTTGGGAAGGATAGAGATCCAAAATTGAATATGAAAATGAGCTTCAGGGGAGTCCATTATATAGATCTAGGCTGGTTAGGGTGTATGACGTGCATTCCTAAAATCAAGGAAAAAGTGACACTTAATGTCCAAAAATATCAAGTTGTGTCATCCTTCAGGAAATTAATTATCCACTCCCTATTTTATAGGGATTTATTTTTTCTTTTTTTTCTTTTTATTTTTTTGGGAAACTAGCCATTCAAACTACCAATGAGGATTTCACAATTCCCAACGATAAGGGACTATGCAACTCCTTGACTCCGTGAATTGTGCAATTTTTTAGCTCAATGAAAGCTTTGCAAAATTTCTGAACTCAGGGTCAGGTTGTCTCCCAGAATTGCACAGTTTCCAAGCTCAAGTTTGGACTGCCTATCTAGATTGTGCAATTTAGATCCACAAGGCTTTCTTGCCTTCCAAGATTGTGCAGTTTCTAGAGGGAAGACCAGCAATGATGCAAATTCAAGTCAAGAGATAACTTGTGTCTAAAAGGTAGCAAATAGGGGTCAAAACAACACATCACAAGCACAAGACGAAAATATAATTCTTGATTATAGCATGAATAATTGACATCAGTAAATGATAATCTCTTGTGGACATAAGTGAGTCTCCAAAATCAAAGCATGAGAAAAATTCGAAGGGTGGTTCTAGTAGCTACAACACTTAGTGACCCACTGGTACAACTCCAGCTCTCTATATGGGTCTTAACTTATGTAAAACAGGTTTAAATCTTCAAGAAGTATTGTTCAATTCTTTGATCACCATAGATTATTTACTTAGCTTATGTTAAAGATATAGGCCCTATCATTCTCTTCATCGGCGACACAGTAACAAAGACAAGCCAAACTTAGTTGTTTCGATTAGATATGGGAAGTATATAGATACACAAGTGAAGCAAGATTGTCAGAGTCTTGGTTTTCATTGTTGGTGTTGCTCTGCTACTAGCAAGCCTAGATAGTACCCCGATAGAGTCACTTTAGAGACACAAACATTACTCTGCTACTAGCAAGATTCGACAGTACCTCGATGGAGTTGCTTGCTTCACCTCTCTACACATGAATCCTTTCTCTTCTTTCACCTTTTATTATTTTTTTCTTTTGTATTTTTGTTCAACGAATTCTGCATATGAACTTATTTATTTAATGAGGCAAAAGAGGGATCCCGACTTCTTAAGAGCAGAAGAGGTTGTCCCTTCAGGGAAGCGTATTTATAAACCTATAAAATATAATTAACTTGTTAAAGTTTCCTCCCCTCTTTACTCTACTCGACTTAGTTGACAAGACGAAAATTGAACAATTATAAAACCGATTAGAGTAGGTGCTACTTGTTATAGATTAAGCATTGTGATTTCACTATGATTTTCTCTTAAAAGAACATATTTTCCATTAGGGTATCATCAACTAGAAGGTGCAAGATCCATACAATGAGAGGGAATAAACAAATAATCAAGAATTGAAAGTAACACAATTTCCTGTCAAAATTCACCATGCTTACTTGGGTAAACAAACAGGGTCTCATGCAAAAGTTATCCTACATTGAAAGGAAATAAAAGAGAAAGGTGTAAATTATATCAAAATAAAACAAAACAAAACAAAACAAAGAAAACAAACAAACTACCCCTACTCCTAAAGTAACCGAGAATAGGCTAGGCTTATGTAAAATGAAACTTCCAGTGCAACCACCAAAGCATAGGCTAACCTATATAGGCGAGGTAATCCATATTAAGAAATATATTCAATAATAATAGAAAACAAGAAAGATAAATCGATACATGTAGTGACATTCGAAGAGTGAAAATGCATGCAGAAAAATATGAGAGAAAAGTGCATGCAAAACACTCTGCAGATGCACGATGGTGTTTGTACACATTACAACATAATGACATGTAAGAGAATCCTTTTGAACTTATAAAATTAGTAAACATAAAGAAAGTGAAAAACTTACGTTCTGCAAATGCGCTTTCTAGTTATGATTCCTCCAACATTGAGCGATAGCATCATGCAAAACAAGTGGAGGGTGAGAAGATCATGAAAAACATTGATTTTCAATTTGCACAATCGAATGGTGAGGATCCTTGATAGATACAACACTATCCTAATCATGATTAGGACTAGCCTCAAGACTGCGTGAACCTAACATAACCATCATATTGGGCTAAAGTGCCTCGACAACTTGTGGTAGTTATAAGACATCGGATGGTAGATCATCGAAAATAGGTGCCTTAGAAAGATAAATAGCAAAAAAATCAAAGTCGTGACTGAATGCATCAAAGAAAAGATCATGACAACCATGATCAGAAATTTCAACATTGAAAACAAAAGCATCCTCTTAATCAGATGAATCATAGAGAGGGGAAGATTGAAAACAATAAATTTCACCCCCTGTTTCTTCAAAATGATCAGATGATGGATTGGAGGGATTAAAAAGAGAATATTTTTCCTCTCCAGGTTTAGATGTAAAACTCAAATTCCACAAGTTCTGAGTGTGATCAGAGTTAACATCGTCAGAAATTGACTCTCTAATAGATTTAATAGGTATGATAGAATCGTGGAATATGTCATAATAATGAGGGAGAGGTGAACAAGGAGAAACATCAACTTGCATCACAAATTCTTGTTCAGAAATAGAATCCCACACATAATCATCATAAATGATATCGCAAGTTTATTTTTCAGCACTAAATTTATCCTAATTTTGATCCCTCAAGAACATCAGAATAAATGATTGAAATCAGTGAACACATCAACTCACTATTGGGAGGACCAAAGGAACCAACGGATGGAGGGCGAGGGGAAAGGACATCACTAGAAAAATCAGATTCACAGTCCAAACTTGTGTTTAAATTTTGAATACGTGAGGTGGTAGAATATGGTGGGAGATCAATAGATGGACTCTCAATTTCTCTAACCTCAACCTACGTAAATGGATTTGTTTGATGAGAGGAAGACAACAATTCACTTGGAACAACAAATTCTTTCGTCGTAGATTTGGGAGCTCCATAACCAGTATATGTTGGGAAACTTTTGAAAGGTTCATATTATTTAGGGTTCATTGATATATGAACAAGAAATTCAAACTTCTCTTTCATTAAATTTCAATCAACATTATCTTCAGAAAATTCAAAACAGAAATGAATAAAGTGATCGTGAAAATCATTAAGAGATTCATCAAGTGATTTTCTTAAAAATAAATTTATAAGAACACCTGTCAAAGGCATGGTAGAGCTCTTTGAAAATATGTTTGAAAGAGTGTATAGGAGTGATTGGCAATGTGTAACACCATTCCTAAACACACTTTTTGAATGTGAGAATGAAAAACATGCAATAAGTTTCTTCACAGTGAATGTTGTATCAAGTGCATAATTCAAGAAAGTTTGCAATGTGCTTGAGAATGGTTGTTCCACCCTTGCCATCAAACTTCAGATTTTACAAGTCATTAGTTATCCCCGTTGGCACTTTCAGATTTGTAGTTCTGGAAAAACATGTCGAGGTTGAGATATGGGAAGTATTCATTTAAATATAAGGAAAGTTCAAATAGCTTCACGAGTTCAGCTTGACATCTGGCCCTCCTTCTAGCACCAGAAATGTTGACGGTGCTAGACCTGCAAAAATTTAGAGGGTCTCCCCCATATGAAGTCCCAATTAGACCTCACACCATTTGGAGTAGGATCCCTATCTAAAGTATAGCCCGGTTTCCGAAACAGTGGGTTTTAATGATGTGCCTTGGTTGCAATAACATGTAGAGTGGTGCATCCGTGACTTTGGGAAGCAAGTGTGTGACTCTGCGGAGGATCAAGTACGATGTATGAAAGGTTCTAATACAACGAGGGGAAAATAAGTGAGCCCCTTAGAAGCTTGTAATAGTATGCATCTTGAAAGGAACACACGAGCATAAAAGACATCATGAGTTATCCAACAAAATTGTTCACAAGTTAACCATGATAGAAATATACAACAACATGCATTGAACAAGATTCATGCTAATGCAAATGAAATAGTTCATAAGTGTTAGAGTAAGTGAAACAACATACATTGCAAACATAACAAGAATAGTCCTATTATATTCACAACATATGCATGAAACCATGTTGGCTCTGAGATTTTATTAAAGTGAAAGTTCCAAGCATACATATGCCATTGACAAACCACTAGTCCCAATAATGGAACATGAAGTATACACATGTTCCTCCAAAGAAAGATACTCTCAACAAAACTCCCAAGCTTCTAATCTTAAGCTAAAAGCATAGCCAAAATATTGGCTACCAAAATGCCTTTACATGAGTTATGAGGACATATTTATAAGAAAATGGGTGATTGTTTATCTCCCTTTTGTGACTCTTGGACTTCTCTCATGGCTCTTCAACTTATTTACAAAATGAATCTTCAGATTCCATAATTGACACTTGGAATTTGACTCACAAATTAATTACAAAATAATATTACAACATACTCATACCCATATAGGACAAAATTGGGTAGAGCCAACTAGACAACCTAATAAGACAAATAAGTCAAGCTTGAGTTTGGGGAAACTCCAGCTCAGCAACTTTGACTTGTAAGTTTTCGCTCACATGATGGTGCCAAGCTCTGTAAAAAGTGATGACTTCACCAAACTATGCAATGGGATCAGGCTAAAAGCAAACTCTAGCTTCCATGGCATCTGGGTACACTGATTTGGAACCGATATGAGTTTCCTTCTTTAGTAGAATAAACATGGTATTGATCTGGACAGGGCCACTAATGTACTTCTACATGTTTTACCAGTTCACTTCAAGATCCTCCTCAGTAGAGATATGTCTTAACGGGTCCAAGTATTCTTAAACCTCCTGTCTGACCTAATTCCTACGTTTGGCTTTAGTGAGTGAGCCAACTGACAAGATCTTGTGCGATTTCACCATGAAATCCACATTGTTGTACAATCATGCATATGGGACCTGAATATTAGCGATGAATGAGGTGAGTTGTTTGTTACTCTGAATGATCATTTGCACTTGTTTTTTCTCTAACTCTACCTGTTACCTTGTTTTCTTCGCCAATTCGAACGGTACCACTTTATATTGCATTGACCACTCATGCTAGGTAGTGATGGTTGTATGGATAGCCTTGAGGGATTTAGCATTATCCTTACACTTCTACTACATGTCATGCAAGCAGAAAATTGCTTTATGCATGGTGACAAGCTCCTCATAAAGGCTCTGCATGGTTTCTCCCAATGTCGATACTTTAACAAGTATGGCCACCTTAAGTTATTCCATATATACTTGTGCGAGAGTTGTGTTATGTACCTTTGCTCGGATTTGATAAACTTCTTGCCTTTGACCCTATAATTTCTTTTACAATTGTTTGTTCCCGTCCATCAAATACTCTGTGTTTGACTTCGTAGCACCTGCAAAGGCCAAGTTGGTTGTGACAATGGCATTCAGATTCCTTCTAGTGTTTGTCACAATCACCCTTTCTCTGATGAATGTAGGAGATGCAGGATCATCCAGAAAAAGTTTCTTCCTTTCTTGTACAATCTTCTTTTGAAGCTCATTGTAAGTCAGATTTTACTTGTCTATGACCATACCTTCATAGAGGAATAATTTCCTCTTCCTCGCTTGGAGCTTCTCTACTGTCAGAGGAGGGGGAGACTAAATGGTGACCTCCTGAGTGCTCGACATCAGATCAACATATTGGTTCAATATATCCAGTTCCACATCCATGTATTGAATCACAATCAACTCCTCAATTCCTTGAGAGACATCCTTATCTTGCAACTGTTCGCTCTCCTCTCCTAGTAGTCAGTTCTTATCTTACTTCTCGACTCGTTTCCATGTTGCTTCTTCTTCTTCTATTCCCTACCTTTCTTCTTCTTGTTTTCTTTTCTTTTCTTCTTCCAATATCTTCTGCTCTTGTTCTTCCCTCTGCTTCATCTCTTCCTCCTGCTTCCTTTGCTTCATGCTCTTCTCTATTGCTATGGTTGCTTTCAAGATGGCTAGATCTGCTTTCATCTTGTAGCTCTGCTCTTCCACCATATTGGGTGGAACTTTCCTCTTGCACTTTTAGAGCATTGGGTTGTGCCTTTCTACTGGTATTTCCTCTAGAGTGGTTTCCTTCGACAGAGAAACCTGTGATGTTCTTGTGAATCTTACTAATTCGCAAGACTTTGAGGCATTATAGAAATTCTTCATCTCTTCCTCCTCAGGCCTGCGAAAGGCCCTGCTTGGCCACTAAAAATGAATCTTTTCTTAATGGTCTTTAGAAACATTTCTAGGGTCATACAGATTGAAGTCTAAATGATTGAATGTGAATTTTTCTATCTCCTTGCCTTCAGTGTCTGCAACTTTCAAATTATTTATTTCATACAATTCGATCTGCATAGGAAGAGCAGCCCAAGGTGATTTATTCTTCCTGTGCAAAAAATTTGATAACTCTATGGAAAGGTGGTAAGATAATTCTTGCATGACTAACTTATTAGTGGCATACCTAGATATAAAATGTGGTGATTTCTTTCTGCCAAACACTCTAAGGGAAGTGCCATCCGGTGAGGCAAACCAATTTGCTATTTCTGACATTCCTTCCTGTTGGTGTCCAAGTGTGCATGATATTATTCAACCATTTCCCACATTAATTATCAATCCAAGATCTACTATTTATTGCAAGGCTAACGAGCAATGTATATGTAGGAACAATTGTACAACCCAAAATTGGTCAAGGATTCATTGATAAACAATAAACAACTGTAACAGTGAATGGAAATGACAACAATCAGTAACTATAACAGCAATTAAAAATGGCATCAACAATTAACTGTAACATAAATTCAATTCATAACATTTACATCAAACCATCACAAATAGAAGAAGAAATACAGACATGAAAAGAACTAAGCACACACCTGATCAAGAGAGTGGGCCTAACTCCCTGATCAGGTTTGTGATAAACACATGAACTCAGAGAAAGATCAAAAAGTTGTAAATTTCATTAAGATAAAAGTCATTGTTACAAAGCTTAAATCTCTTGTATCCCAACCCCCTGTTTCAAACTCTTTACCCTCTCTTATACAAATACAGTTCTCGAGATTAAGGTAATTGTTGCATGTGATTACATGATGCCTACAATAAGCCAAAACTGAATACAAAAGATAGAAAGAGTAAGTTTGGATCAGTTATGTCATTACAGCTGTAGTTCAATAATAGTTCTACCAGCTCGATGATTAAACTTAGCCATTTGACTTGGAAATCTGCACATAAGATAAAATTTAGCAAGTGCTTTTGGTCATAATCCCCTAGACTATGCTTCCTTGATTAATTAATTCATAAATACATGATTATAGGTATACTTGTGTGATTTAGGATATGAAATAACCTAGTTAGGAGTGAAAATGTGAAGGAAAATAGGATAAAAAGGCAAGTAAAAACCTGCAAGTTTAGCCCCCAACACCTCCCCCCAATTGGTCTTTCTGCATATCCTCATGCATCCCGTCGCTTCGCAGGTCTGGGTTTAATCGACTGTGATCAACATGCAGTTGAGCAAGATCATATTTCTCTACCATATCTGTCCCTAGGGGTTTGTATCCATCTGTCATTAGGATATCTTTCCACCAATCATTGTTTACATTATAGACATGAGTGCATTGATCTGTTGGCAACCAAAGGATGGGAAATTCGAATCTCAAACCCATCCAATGAACCCCTCGAGTATGGATGCAGGCAATATAACGTGGCAATATTTTCAATGCTTGGGCATAGTTAGGGGCCCTGAAAGGTTCCTACACTCTGACAGTCAATGATGACAACGTCCATCTCCTCTGACAGATGTCTAGAGCCTTTTCTTGACAAGAAACCAGTTGTGTCATGCATAACCTGGTGCACCACCTCTGAGTCACCAATATCTGTTCTGGATGCCCCTCAATCCTTAAGAAGGTAGCATGCCTATTATAGATAGTGTCAGACTGACAATTCTCTCTTCAAATAAGAAGAGGCCTAACAAATTGATTTGCTTCAAATGGATCAGGACTTCTTCCACTTGACTTGATTGATGGTGTAGGACGTAAAAGCTCTCAGTTGAATATCCTCTACATAGGGGACTAGGTTGAATTCTTGGTCATTTTCCAATAAATAATCATGCATATACAGTTCACACATCAATGTTGGTTCAAGACATCATGACGTCTTATAATACGAAGAAAATGTATAGGGTCTTCGATTTCATGGCTGATCTCGAGACAAATACTTTCCAGGAAAAAGAGAAGGTATTGTTCATGAAGAAACAAAGCATAACTATGAGAAGGGGGGCGACAAGCCATTACCTATTGCGTTAAGGTAAACATTTCCTCCTTATCAACTTTCAGCATTCACACCTACTCTTCCAGTTGCTCAACCTTCTTCTGTTGTGTTTCTCATTTCTAACTCTCCCTATCCAACTAGTCTACATAACCAGTGATGATTTCTTCAGCTTGGCTGCGAACTCTGTTTACTTATTCCTGATGATCTTTCATAGCAATTGCTCCCTGTTGAAGACAAACAACCACAACCTGCCACTTTTGAATCTTGACAGTTAAAATGAATTCCCGAGCCTCCCATAAATGGCCTATAGGTTCTGTTTTTACTGCAGTAGAAACAGTGGGATTGTTTCCGGTCTGAGCTTGTGAGGGAGCAACTTCAATCTTAAGTATTGAAATTTTTCTCTTGTACCTTCTTTCTCCCCTTTGCAAGTGCAACACCCTTTTCCTCAATCTCAGATTTTCTACTTTTAATTACATAAGTTCATTAAACTGAGACTAATACCTTTCCTTAAGGGGAGGTCTCCTTCGTGCACATTCTTCAATGAATTCTTGCTTGACAGTGACCTCCTCTACTAGTCTTCTAGCTAGCATGGAGTCTGGTGGATCATCAATATAGGTGTTAACTGGCTCCACCGTCACTCTCACTTCTTATGTTTTCTTATCAATTTGAGTGGTGTCCCCTTTATTTCCTTTGGAATTACCATGGTCGGGGGTTCAACATCCTCAACTTATTTTTCCCCCACTTGTTCTTCCATGTGTTCCAAAACTTCCTCTAGCTCTGATGGGTCAGTTTCAACATGCATTGTGTCTTTTGGTAATTCTTGAGTTGTCTCAGCAGCTTGCAGAATACCATCCTCAACATTTTTCTCATGTGCTTTCTCTTCCACCCGATCATCCACTCTATGTACAAAATTTGACTCAAACCCTCGTGGGATGGTGGCAACACAAATGTCTTCCTCTGGTGGCTCTGCAGGGCTAGCATCCATCACCACTTCTTCAATTTGTTCCCCAGTCAGCACCAGTTCTTGTGTAGTAGTGTTGATGCCCATGTTTTCAAATTGTTTTGTTTGTGCAATAACAAATGCCGACACTTGAGTGGCTTCCTCAACCAATGAATCAAATCTTGTCCCAACAAATTTTAAACTTGGGGGAATGACTTTTTCGTCCTTCGAGCGACAAGGAGTCTGGGATTTCTTCACCCCTCCTGGTAGAGTTGTAGGAAGGGAAGAATAAAGAATATCTTTTCTCATTTCCATCTAGACTGTTCTTCCTAAATCATGCCCCTCAACCCTTATATTTGTTGTTTGAGTCGAGTCCCCTTATGGTTCCTTGAGAACTGTGTCAGTTGCAAGTTCTTTTTCTTTCGCCAATTATAGGGTTTATCCTGTCAGTCGTGCTAGTTCTTGTGTAGCAGCACTACTTATAGTTTCTGCTTCGAACCTCAAGTTTTCTTGGACCAGTGGTGTTGGTTCTTGTGTAGCAGCACCACCTACACTTTTTTCTTCAGACCTCAAATTCTTTTGTTCAAGTGGTGTTGGTGGCAGTCCTTCTCGAGAATTGTCCATTGATGTTGAAGCAACATTAACCATGTCTTCAATTTCCATCCTTTCCACTTCTATCGAGCCAATAGGCGATGTTGGTTCTTGTGTGGCAGCATCGGCTATGGTATCTTCCATTTCAACTGAGCCAACAAGCAATGTTGGTTCTTGTGGAGCAGCATTACCTATGGCATCTTCCATTTCGGATAAGCCTTCATCATCCTCCTCCCCTGCAAGTATAATTCCCTCCAGTTATTCTTTTGATAATTCGATGAATTCTGACCAAGGTATAGGAGTTTGAGCCAACACTTGAATTACCAATAGCCGAACCAACCCATGATTTGTGAGGACTGCTAATACTTGTCGAGAATGGCGGGAGAATTTCACCATCAGTTGGAGAATTTTCCAGAGGAAGAAAGGCATATCCAGTGAATGGATTTGCGCATGTCAGAACCAAAGGGATGCTAACAATTTAAAATGATACTTGAACAACACTGTAAAGCACCCTTTGTAGGTAATGTATCTTAACATGAAGTATGTAACTTCGACCCAGGGATAAGGTAGTGACTTACGATCATATCCCCTTCCTTTTTGAATTGTTGTTTCCTCGGCTTGTAAAAATAATTCTGAGAACTCTGGCAAGGGAGCCTTCTGTGAAAACCACTTATGCCCTTCCTATGGCAATCCACTGACAACCGAGATGGCTTCCTCTGTAACAGGGATATTGAGACCCTAAACTCTGGAATGATCTTCTTCCAAGTTCAATGCAAATTCATCTTTTACACTCTCGTCAAACCCCTACAATCTATCAAAGTATATATCCCAACCTGCATTTACAAAGACCTGCCATACATTTTTGTTACTACAGACCAAAGTTGTGCTCTTTGGTTCATGTCTCACAGCCACTCCACCCATTCTTCAATGGCTCAGTAGCAAACTTCGGATTAGTAGAAAAATTGTTAGGAGGGAGTATCAGCAGGTATATTTTTGCAGAAAGACATAGGAAATGGTAATAACTGGGTGTATGAATGGAAATTTTTAGAAAGATGAGAGAAATCCACGACAGGTAAGGGAAATAATGACAATCCATTATGGTAATTACTCTGTATGCTTCAAAGTGACTGGTTCATTAATATCCAATATCTATTGATAAATGTGCAGAGTAAAGTGAGGATCATGGAGTGGACATATTAGCAGAAGCTTTTATGATGATATCGGAAAATCAATGTTGAAATTGATTGTTCCACCATTTTTAAATATAGTTGTACCTCCCCCCAACTGAAAATTGATCGTTTGTGGTCACCTCAAGTCATGTCAAAAGAATTACTAATCAAAGCAACAAAGTCTGCTCAGGGACATACCTGGCACTTACCTGGTGGAGTGACAACCTCTAAGGAGTAACCGCATTGATGGTGTAATGGCATCAGGGGAGTAACAACATTAGGTACTTAGAAAACATTTCACCACAGAGTAGCAGCACCAGAGGAGTAATGACATTGAAGGAGTAACATCACCAGGTACTTAGAAAAATTTTCTTGCCTTCGTAGGATATAAACACAAGTGGTAGTACCTGCAATAAAATAATTGAGTGGTAACAGTATTTATTTATATGTGTGTGTGCATATAATATATATAATAATATATATATATAATATATAATATATATATATAAATAATATATAATTATATAATATATATATATATATATATATATATATATATATATATATATATATATATAATAATATATAATATATATATATAATTAATCATAGGATGAAGAGGAGGAATTCTTTGCACTGACAACCTTCAAACCAGATTTATCAGAGAGGTGTTTAATGAAGGCATCTTTAGAGGTTGGACAATAATACAGTCTGAGACAATGTCCATTCACAATAAAATAAGCATTTGTAGCATCAATCATGACAGGTCTGATAGTTCCATTATCAAATACCTCATCAATTTCATAAGGCTCCATCCAACGAGAGAAAAGATTCCACTTAAAGTCTTTAAAATGGGAATCATACAGTAATTCCCAATCTCCTTTATGAAACACCTTATTCTTAGTAAATTTATCATGCCATTTTGTTCTCTGCTGCTGAATTGCAATAGTTCTCTGGATAGCCATTAAATGAATTTCATCTAGTTCATTTAGTTGTTCCAGCTGGTGTTTCTGGGCTTCTGAAAGGTCCAATCCTACTTCGAGAGTTGTCCTGAGTGTATTGATCTAAAATTATATTGGAAACAACAAATATTTATCGTAGACAAGCTAAAACGGTGAAAATCTTGTTGTATCCCGCCATGATGGTATGTACACTCAAAGAGCTTCAGGAAGTTTTTCAGCCCAATCGTGGTGATGTTTTTCCACAGTCTTTGTGAGAATGTTTTCTAATACCTTGTTCGTTCTTTCCACTTGATCATTCACCTGAGGGTGGTATGGAGATGTTATTCTATGCTTGATCACATACTTGTTCATAAGCCTTGCTATCATATGTGATGTAAATTGCGCTCCCCCATCTGAAACTATCTCTCTAGGGGTGCCATATCGAGAAAAAATATCTTCAAACAAAAAACCTAAGACAACATGTTATATGGCTTTTTCCACAGCCCTGGGCTCAACCCACTTCACCAAATAATCCATGAAAAATAAAATATGAACTTTCTGATGTGAAGACATATTAAATGGGCCAACGAAATCGATAACCCATTTCTCAAAAAGTTCAAGGACTACTTGAGGCTGTAATGAAATTTCGTCTGATCGACCAGGTTGGCCCATCAACTCACAGCTATCACATATTTGGACATAGTCTCTTGCATCCCAAAAGATGGAGGGCCAATAATATCCCATTTGTAACACCTTATGGCCTATCTGTTTGTCCTGCAAAATGTCCCCAACAAGGACCATCATGAGCAGCCTTTAGGACACCATAGATGTCATCTTCTACTACACAACGTCAGATCTGTTGGTCGTTTCCTGTATGAAATAGATATCCTCCTATCCATGAATAAAAAGAACTATGATGAATTATCTTCCATTGTTCCATGTATCACAAATGTTAGGGTACCTTCCCTGTAGTAAGATAATTAGAAATATCTGCATACCATGGAGTATTAGTGGAAATTGCAAAAAGATATTCATTCAAAAATCTATCTTCTACGGGTGTACCTTCATCATTAGTATCTAATCTAGACAGGAAGTCAGCAACTACATTATCCTTGCCTAGTTTATCTATGATGGTAATGTCAAATTCTTGAAGTAATAATAACCACCTTGTGACACGCCCATGGGTTACAGGTTTATTCATCAAGTACTTGATTGTTGTGTGATCAGTATGCACAAAAGTAGGATATATAGTAATGTAATGTCAAAGTTTATTAACAGCATAAATAACAACCAAGAACTCCTTTTATGTTACAGTATAGTTTAATTCAACAGCTGTCAAATTCTTGTTGACATAGTATACCGCATACAGCTTCTTGTCCTATTGTTGTCCCAAAACTGCCCCTATTGTTGTTTGAGAGCCATCAGCATGGATGTGAAATGGGATTTCCCAATTAGGACCTCACAAGATCGGATCTTTGCAAATTAGTTCCTTGATTT
Source organism: Pinus taeda (assembly GCA_000404065.3). NCBI lineage: Eukaryota > Viridiplantae > Streptophyta > Pinopsida > Pinales > Pinaceae > Pinus > Pinus taeda. The sequence goes on along the minus strand of APFE030281596.1, from coordinate 6,181 downwards.
TTGAAAAAGCCTCTTCACACTCATCTGTCCACAAAAATTCTGCATTGTTAGTTAACAGTTGAAAAAGTGGAAATTCTATTCTAGAAAAATTTCCTATAAAAAGTCTGTAATAGAAAGCGCAACCAATAAAAATATGTACCTGCGTCAGTGTCTTTGGTACAGGAAAATGCAATATTACCTCTACCTTGGCTAGATCAACTTGAATTCTAGCAATTGAAAGCAAGTGTCCCAGCACTATGCCCTCTTCTCTCATTGTATGCCGCTTAATTGTACTTAGAGAAACATGCATTTGTATGCATCTTTTAAGTACCTTCTCCAAGTTTTCCAACCCTTCCTCAAATGATCCCCCATATGGTGTAAAATCATCCATATAAATCCCAACACTATCATCGACTAGATCATAGAAAATTCCTAATATTTCCCTTTGGAAGGTAGCAAGCGAATTACAAAGATCAAATGGGAGGACTCGGTATGCGAAAGTCCCCCAAGAGAATGTAAAAATAGTTTTAGCATGATCCTCAGAAGCTATTCGGATTTGGTTATACCCACTAAACCCATCCAAGAAGGAAAAAGACTTCGTCCCAGTGTTGACATGGAGAATTTTCGCTATACCAACAAGGGGAACTAACCTGATCATAGAACCCAATTAGACCTACTTTCGTTTGGAATGGCTAGTTCCAACGGGTTTTAAGGGACCAAGTAAACTGTTAAATGCATTGAAAGATTCCTTCTAGGGAGAAAACTTCAATTAAATCAACAAAATAAAACAGCTAACCTCTATGTGTTGAATCCTATCTACACTTCTTCTAACTACTTTAGTCTATGCCCTAACTATCCTAATATATCCTGCAAGAGCATGACAAATGGGAGGTTAAACATCATATATGAATTCCAAGTCTAAATGAATCAATTACTGGTTCACATAAGAACAAGGCTACATCAATTCTTAATAGTAATCCAATCATTCATACAGGAATACACATTCCTTTTTATAGAAGTAAAGCTTGCAACTGATGTCTAACATAGTTTCGAATCAGGGACTGCTTATGAATTAACTATGATGAAGAATTAAATTCAAATAACCAACGCTAATTGTAATCTGTATCATTATCAATATGCACAAAAACAAAACACATTTGTATTTATGCCAGCAACAACATCCTGTCTCAAAACACATAAAAGCAAAGGATCTTAAATCTAAAACAAAAGGCTCCTCATTGAACCAAACAGTCTCCTTTATTCATAATCAATCAAAGCTATTTTCTCCAAACAAAAAGCCCCCATCTCCTATCTAGAGGTAATATTTATGCACGTGGAAATGACCCTTGGTCTTCCCTCCATCCTTTCGCCTTCCCCTTGTTCTCTTGAATATATAGATCAAAACAAACATATGTAGAGCAATCGATGTCATTGCTGACACATAGAGGGCATTTCCTATCACTCTAGTGCTTCGTTTCTTGAGCCTGATGAATAGATGTTGATTGAAAGAGAATGACTGTGTGTCATCTCTCCACACCTGTATAAAGCGGATCTTATCCCTTATTATTTCCTGAAGGAAACTAAAAATACTACGCTCATCATCCCACATTTGGCATGATTGAATGTGTGTTTGGAAGTAATGACATCTTGATGGATCATGGTTGTCATTAGTGCTTCGGCTGAACACAGAGAGTGCCTTCATTATGCACTATGGCAGTCCGTATTCCCTTTTGCAAAGTGTGTTTTTGCAATATTGACACCAGTGGTGTAGAGGTGTCATCTTGATATAGCTTCCATTTATCCATCACTGGGTCTACTCAAATTTGCCTGCAAAAATAATTCATATCAGCTACGATTGTGATAAATATGGCAAACATGCTTACAAAACACGAATCTTGCCTTCATTAAATGTTTATAACATCAAATGTGAAAGAATCGGCTCCTGGTTTTTAATTTATGCATTGATTAAGTCCCACGAGTGAAAATTCGAGTTACATTGAAAATCATGGCATAACACATAACCGAATCTGAAATCCGAACTTGAAAGATTATAGACTAGAGCTTATACCCTATCGAGTCCGCCATATGGGATTTTCCATTAAAAATTGTGACCACAGCATTTTATCGAATACACAGGAATATACATGAAAACCTGCAGCTCGGCCATACAACCAAACTTCAAAATTATATACCAGAGCCTATAATTATCGACGAGTCCGGGTGATAGCAATGTGCCTTATATATAGGCCCTGGACCCTGCCGATTGTTATAAGCGATGGGGTTCTAAACCCGAAACATATATATCGTGTTTAATAAAGCCATTGGATCTGGTAAACAGTGGCACTATATATATATCTATATATATATAAAATATAAATATATATATATATAAATATATATATATATATATAATATATATATATATATATATATATATATATATATATATTATATAAGTGTTGGACCTGGTCGATAGTGATATGCGATATAGGTCTGGACTCGATATATATATGAAATATGGTTATTAATGCCATCGGTTCCGGAGTATAGTGATGTGCCTTTTATATAAGCCCCGGACCCTCCGATAGCGATGTGCAATATGGCTCCGGACCCGAAATATATAAATTTGGGTTGATAATGCCATCGGGTCTGGAAGAGAGCAGTGCGCAGTGTTGATTGCGATAGGCCAAAAAAGGGCTAATTTATGCATATTTGGGAAGCGTTTCCATTGTAAAGGGTTATAATGGGAATAAGGTGCGATAGAAGGTTTTTGAGTGTTGGAAAGGTCCTGATGGAGGAAATGAATGGAGGGTTAGGAAGGGCTAGAGATGAATCATGGGGCAAATATTCAAAGAGAGGGGATCAACCATTAGGAATTGAAGATTTGACTCGGCAACGAATTAAAGTCTCTGGGATAAAACAAATCATTTGAAGAGGTGAAAGATCAACTTTAGGGGACCCATTCAAAATTGCTACCAAGGCAGGTTTGTTGGAAATAATACTGAGAGGGGGGGGGCGTGAATCAGTATTATCAAATTCTTTTCAATATACCTTCCAGATTTATATTGATCATTAATTTGTATGTCAGTACCATATAATAATGAACAAGAACAAGAAAATTAGATAGGCACACAAAAGAACACCAGATATAAGGTGGAAACCCAATATGGGTGAAAACCACCTGCTGCAATATGTCTCTATCTTCTTTCAATTAGAAACTTCTTTTACAAGGATTTTGTACTGGTGCAGTCCTTTACCAGTACGCAGGTTGCAACCTGCAGAGAGCTACAACTCTCTCTCGTTTTCCACTCTCTCTGGAAGGGAGCTACAACCCCCTTAGCTCTTTTACTTCTTTAAGGACCACGTTTCATTAATTTTCAGACTGGATCCAAGAAGATCAAATAATCATCAAGTACATGCAAATCACCCAATCTCCTTATACAATCAACTAATGAATCACCTAACTTCTCATAATGCTGAAAATAGAAAGGTAATAACAGAAATCTAAACCCAGAACTCTGCAGCAATAGATAAAAGATAGCCAACAAATGTTTCAAGATAAGTCGACAACTTCACCAAGAGGGGCCTGTGAATATCCGCAACTCTTCTAAGTCTAAACTACCCAGATCTGCACTGGTCGGTCTTCAGCTCTGCGTACTTCTGCTCAGATCCGCACCTTCACTGTCTGACTGACAGCGTACCTCCGCACTGTGCCTTCTTCTGTGTTGTGTACCTCACACTGCACCTTCTGCTTCGTTGCGTACCCCCGCACTGCGCTTTCTCCTGCACTGCGTACCTCGCACTGCGCCTTCTGCTGCACTGCGTACCCCCGCACTGCACTTTCTCCTGAGCTGCATACCTCCGCACTCACATTGTGGATCGCTTGCGAACTTCTGATCAGGGCCAAATTAACAGTCCTCCAATGTGCCACAGTCAGTCAGATCCACAGATATGTTCATGCGCCTGAGAGATCACGACTTATCAATAGATTCGCCTTAAGTTTTCTCCTTGATTTAGATCTAGCTTTTAAAACCAATCACCCAAAATTTCAAATCTTAATATATTCAAATTTCAAAAAGATTTCTAGCTGAATGATCTCCTTCCCTTTTTATAGGCAAGCCTTCACTCAAACCATGGTCCAAAACCATAGGTATTCAATACTAGGAACCCAATACCTTTTGTTATCACCTAGAACTGCAGTCACATGTACATAATGTTGTCCAAAACATTTCATTGTCAAAAATGGGTGTCAAATGGTTGTTGTCCTAAGTTTGTTACTTAGGGATCATGTTTTAGAAAGATATTGATGTGAAGCATTTTCAAATATTGTTAGTCATCCTCCATCATGATTGTATAAGGCATGTCTTATCTTGTTTACGTCACTGGTCCTTTTTGCATTTCCGCAGCGCAGTTTTATTGGCTGATTTTGCAGCGCAATGATGTTTTAGCTTTTTCGCAGCATGTCAGTAACCAGCCATTTCGTAGCGCATTTTGTTAATTTATAACTATCTGCGCTACGAAATCGCGGATTCGGGGATTTTGCAGCACAGATCCTTGAAATGTCATGTCTGGGGGGATGATTCATTGTGTCCGTCCGTTTATTGTCAGTTGGCATCCTTTCCAAGCGATTATGAGCCATCATTCCACCAATAGGTTCATAGCCACGCACATAAAAATCATTCAAACGGTTTTGTAATGCATGGTAGTGTTATGATGTTTGTTAATGATACATGAAATGACCCATTTGTATGATAAGACTGTTAAATTGCAAAGGAGCCCGAGTTTGTTCTTTAAAAGAACCTGATTGCAAGCGAGCTTGCGTTCATAAATTTGAATTTGCCATTTGAGTTTAAGCTGGTGGTGTTTCTCTGTGCGAAAGATTTCAAAGCAAAATGGAGAAAAAGGGGCATCGGTCTGGAAGATGCCAAAGAACAGAACCTGAGGGATTGGATCTTGCATTAAGAGATGAAGGTGTAAGAAAAGATTTTAAGGATGCTGGTTGCTGGATATTTTGTGAGAAGCTGCAGGGTGGGCATGCTGAGGTAACAAAAGCATTTGCCTTGAATTTTACAGGTTTAAATTCTAAAGTGTCTATGTTAGAATTCCCATTATCTCCAGAGGCTATTGCTAATGTGACTGAAATTCCGAGAGGAGGGCAGGAGTGGTTTAAAAATTTCAAATTTGATATGAACCCTTGCAAGGAATTCTTGAAGGAGCCTTATGTGAATGAAGATCTTACAAAGGCTGTGCCAAGAAATTATGTGAAGGAACACTATGCACTTATCCTTACATGTATTCAAAAGTATTTAACATGTGAAGGGAGATATAATAAAGTTTACTCCTATCATTTTAAGCTGTTGCTACATTTTACAGGAAAAGCATCTATAGATATCCCATTCTACTTGTTTCGTAGCCTCAGCAAGATGTGTGATAAAATTCAATTGAAGAAGGATAACTGTGAGACATCACTGTTTCATCATGGTTTAGTGAAACTGTTAATGTTGGATGGTCTGCAGAAAATTGGTAGGGATTGGAATTCCTTTATTTTTATAGCTGGCTTTTAGAGTAAGACAGGCCTCACCCCATTGCCTGTTAGGGAAAGAGAAGAGTCAATTGAGAAACCTACTCTTGCTGAGCTTAGAAAGGAGGTAAAAGATAAGAAGAAGACCAAGACCAAATTGAAGAAATCAGTGAAGCCATTGGTTATCAAAGAGCCACCTCAACCATCATCAAAAGAGAAGGTCAAGCACAAGAAAGATGCACCTGAATCAAGTGGGGCTGAAAAGGTATCAAGAGTAAAGACCAGAAGTCAATTAAGCAAGGAGAAGGGTAAATCAGTAGCTGTTGAGGAAAGTCCAATATCAAATGCTAGTTTGAGTGATTTGCTTGAGGCTATTGAGTTTGAACAGTTTCAACCAGTACATATTGAGCCAATGCACATTGACTTAACTCAATCATCACCAGAGAGCACTAAAAAATCAAAGGCTTCGAAGAGGTTAAGGTTTGATGAACCTGGTAAAGAGTTTGTGTTCAAACCACGAAGGCCAGTTACAAGGAAACAAATTAAAGAGGCCGAGAAAGTGCATGAAGAAGGGGTAGCTGTAAAGATGCCTAGAACAGAGGTAACTGAACAACTGCCCAAAACAGAGGAGGCAGAGAAAATAAAGAAAAAACCTTTTACAAGAAAACAAGCAAGAGAAAT
>APFE030281583.1:40641-53025 GCA_000404065.3 Pinus taeda | reverse complement strand
AAATATTTTGTTATATATTTTATGTTTATTTTCTTTTTGTAAAAGTTTTTTTTTAAATGTTTTTTTAAATGACTTGGGACAGTGGAGGAAATAACATGAATATCCCCTACCCCGAGGAGTCGAAGGTTGGGACTCGATGGTGTAGGGTCAGGGAGAGAAGCCCAACCTCGACCAAGGTAGGCCTAGTTGGGTGGTCAAGCCCCTGCTTCAAGTCGGTCGCAGACACCGACATATGGAGACGTTGCCGACTTGGCCCATCATTATGTTATTATAGACTAGCAATTGTCCCAAAAGGTACAAAGAGAGGCCGATAGGATTATTAAATTAGAGTTGTTGAATTTCTCTAAAAGAGATATTGGTTCAAGCTTACAAGTAGCAAAGAGATTTGATGTTTGGAGTTCTATGCTATTTGGACACCATATTTCTTTAAATACAACGTAATTTTTTAGAAAAGTTCAAGCCCAATTCAGTTCTGCCATGCAGACATACACTTAAATTGCTACTGGACTTATGATATTGACAAATGCAAGGTAAACTAGTGTACAAGAGAATGTACCAAGCTAAACCACAAGTTACACATCTTCAGACCTAAAAAAGTACATAACAATGGTCTGGCAAATTAATAGCGATATCATAATTGCTTTTCCTTCCACATACATATAATTTCTCCAAAGGCAAGGACAAGAAAAAATTTAGCTCTAGTGAGCACCAGTGGGTCACTAAAACGAGTGACCACTAATGACTTTCACATTTATTCAAGGAATTGACAAGGGATTTTACATGGACTCCACTCAACTTCAGACACAGCTTCAGCCAATATGCAGAGTGATTGAAAAAGACAGCTAAGTAGTGACATTGGCTCACAGTAATACACCAAGTATAAAATATTGAAGCTTTTACAGAAGCAAGGAGTAAGAAAAATTATGAAGCTCAGAGAAGTAGATTTAAATCAATCAAAGCTTGTTGAACGGATATAACGTCCATAGAAATAATCTTCCAAGGTTCTGCTCTCATGTACAAGATTTACACTTTGATCTGGACTACTGTTTGATCTGGAAAATTTGATTTTGGATAGATAATATAAATAGTAGAAGTACTAAATCACCCGTTTAATCTATGGAGGCCAGTGTACGAATTTTAAATCTGACGCATCTAACCGTTTCTGCAATGGACAAAAAATGGCTATATTTGACAAGCAAATACGGGTAATTTGCCCAACAAATTCAATTTGGCTATTAACCTTGAGAGATTCTTCCCCATGGAATGGACAGAAATTTAATTTTGATTGTGGTTTTAGTTTATTCATGATTTCTAGCTTTAATCCAAATATGCTAACATTATACATAATGTTGGTGGAATCAAAAGCTCCCTAAAAAAGCTAACAACGGTATTATATTATTGACTAGAATATTTTGAAAATGGGGAAAGGAACTCAAAAAAGGAAGATATTAAATTTTGGTTATGGTTAAACTTTTTATTATGTAAAAATATATTGAATGTAGAATTAACAATTCATTTAAAAAAGTATTTTAGGGTAATTTATACAAATATTTTTTAGAAAAAATTGCATAAAATATTATAACTTGTATTGGACAATGTTAAATTGATATTGGCTAATAAGGAGATCCAATCCTATATCCTTGATTTGGAGGAACTAATAAATTGAGAAATCTACATATACAATTTTTTCTCCTACATAATAATTGTGAAAAATTAACTCTTAAATATATTTATTTATATTTATTCCTTTTTTTTTACAAAGACTTCCTTAAATTTTGATATAGAGTAGCTAATATAATGAAAAATTTATATCTTCATAAATCTATACATATATATATATATATCATATATATATCATATATATATATATATCTATATTATATATATCATTTTAATATTTTTCAGGATAGATATTAAAATCGACATTTTATAAAATTTCAATATGTGATGAACATGTTCATCACTATTTTTTTTGGGTTAAATAGTGGGTGCATTTTTCACTAATTAAGCAGTCTACTTTATCATTATAACATATTCATTAAAAATAAACAACTTTTTAATTTAAATATTATATTTAAAATATCATCCAATCATTATTAAAAATTCATTCTTCCTTTATTATATAATATAATATATATATATATATAACACATTAATTTCACTAGATTAATTGCCTCTTAGAATACTAAAATAGTTCCAACTTCCAACACATCAGGATCCATTTCCTGTAACTGGAAACATATCCCAAATATCAGGAACCATTACTAGTTTAGGATGTAATCTCACTGGTAAATGAAAAAAGCAGAAAAAGAAACTAATGATGTAGGAGGAAACGGTGGGAAAGAGATTTTTCCTTGTGACATAAAAAAGTAGGATTATGAGAGAGAATCAGATATCCCTTCCATTCTGTGCTCCGTAAGAAAAATGTATTGCAAGCTGGCAATTGACTGCGGCGTTTGATAGCTCATCAACTCTCCTATCATGGTTTCTGTGTACACGTTGAAAGGTGATTTCATGAAACTTCCCAGCTACGTGTATGATTTGATACAGAGTTGGTGTTGGTCCCAAGATGAAGTTTTGGTGTTTGAATGTGCCCTTGACCCGGTCTATGACCAGATTTTAGTTTCCAAAGATTTATCATTTGAAGCTCCCCACCGTTAGCTTTTGGGTTGCTTTGAATGTGGTTGCATGCTAGGTGCACCTTCATGTGATGAGGCATGCATGGTGAAACCCTATCCCTGTAGTTGTATCTTAGAGACTTATATCTTTTGTTTGATGACATTTGGAGAGCTTCCTAAATGTTGTTGCTTGACACTAGACGTGGTGCTAGATGTAGTATACTCCATGATGTGGTGATTATCTTATTTGCCATCAATATCTTCTACATGGTGCATGTGCTGAGGAGGATGGTTGCTTGTATGGGTGTTAGATCTACTTTGGAAGAGAAGAGCTTGGTACTAAGGGAGTGGTTGTTTAGCCCTAAGAGCATTGGGACTGCTTGGCTTGCCTTAGGAGGATAAGTAGCTTGGCTTGAGGGTTTGAGGGCACATTACTTGGGGTTGTATGTGGATATGGGACACATAAGTGGATGAGTATTGGAACATTAAATGCTTGTCTTGGAGTGCAAGGAGCCTTGTGATGAGCAGTGCTTGACATTTGGAGTTCATGCTTGACGAGTGCATCACTTGAGGAGTCTTGTCTTCACATGTGCACACCTTGGAGAGAGAGTGCTTCACTTGGAGACCTTAGCTTGAGGATTATATTAGGTTGGTTGTGGAGTTAGTCCATTTTACTATGATTGGCATCTGTCACCTATTCTATATGAATGGAGGAGAGAGTCTTTAGTTGTAATCATGTAGAAGAATGTTAGTGTTCATTAGACCATTTGTATCTTGAAGATGAACTTGTTTTGAGTCTTTGTACTTGTCTTTTTGCAAGGGAGGGAGGTGCTTAGGTTTATGAGAGCCAACTTGTAGAGGATACTTGAACTTTTAGGGCTTCATTTCTTGTGTTTGAAGGACATCGGGTTTATGGAAAATGACCCTAAAGGAGACTTGGAGCGCATTGCTTGGAGAGATTGTGTGAGGCAAGCTTGGTGACAGATCAAGGGTGGACTTGATGGTGTCAATGCTAGCTTGTTGTTGAGCCTTGGTTGTTGATAGATAGCTTTGTGGGATGTTTTCTACTCCTTTTTCATTACTGGTCAGGGTTTTCTATTGATGGTCGATGTCTTAGCTATGGTTTGGAGGCATTGGGGGGTCCTAGCTTGTGATAAGCTTGAAGGAATGTCTTTTGCCAGCATGTGATAAATTATTGATAAGTACCTGTAGCTTCATTCTTGTGTATATGTGAAGTGTACTTTTCTGTTCAAATTCTATAGTATTTGCAGATCTGATTCTTAGCTTATATTCTTATGTTGAATGAGTATTTTTTGTGGCTGTTTGGTATGTTGATTTATCATAAAGAGTTAACAGTTTTGTTGAGTGATTTGACAAGTATATAGAAGCTAAGGGGGCAGTATTGTGGCTGTAGCAAATATGTTGTTTATAAGTTATCTTAGATTTGTTATATGTTAGGGATTGTGCCTAAAGGGATGGAAACATTGTTTAGACAGAAGTGAAATGTATACTGTAGTAAGTTATATTTTAGATTCATCGCTAAAGATGAAAGTTCACAAGAAATAGATTTGAGGAGCCTAAAGAATGAGGTGAAATTTCTAAATTTGCATCAAGCAACATTTTCTTCAAATTTCTACACCATTTTCCTTCTCTATAGTCAGTTTTAATAGGAGTTTCAGAGCATGGAGTTTTTCCCAATTGTTATTGCCCACTTCCAAGCAATGTTGACAACATTGGAATGGGCAAAAAATCAGCGGAAAATCAGCAAACATTAAAAATTACTAATATATATATATAAAGCAACAATAACAACAGATAAACACATTGGCACATAAATATGGAGAAAGCACTGCTATATATATGTTGTGGATGCCAAATAAAAAATGATCCATCATTGACAATATTGAATCCTCAAGTCTGATAGTTGTCCAATAAAGCACTCAAAAATAGAGAACCAATAAAAAATGACATGACATATATAAATGTATCTCATCATAATAAGGTAGATGTACTTTGCAATTCATGGTATGAAATTAAAATCTATAATTTTAAATTGGAAATCATAGGTTGAACTATCCTTTTAAAAAAAGAAATTAAATGTTGGAATATAATAAATGGTATTAACATCTCATTATGGTATAAATATACTTCATAAAAATGCAAGTTTTCTTGTGTATCAAAATCTGATTCAAGTATGTGGGAAGGTTACCCAATTCATTCATGCATTTTATATTCTTTTCTAGCAGTTTTTTTCTTTCTTACACAAATTCCAATGTTGAACAATGAATGTCTGCAACAATATTTGCTTTTGGGTGAACAAAGACTTGGATTTATATTCGTTCAGGGGATTATCAGTTGTTGTCTCCCCTACCTTTACAATGTGATTCCCCCACTACCCAACAGTGCTATCTACGAGGCATGAAGTTTCATAGAGGTTGATCAATCCAGCATCACAACTTACTTGCCCAAAAGGAATTAAAAGGAAAAAGTTGTGCTTTATGACTTAAAAACAATGGTTCAGCTTTAGCTTTCAGGTGAGTCTACAGAACATTGAAAAGAAAAAGAAGACATTTTACAGGAAGCATGACAATAAGCAAACGTGCACTTTCTTGTACAAGTAATGAAAAGATAAAAATAATGTTGATTTTTGACTTGGAAACAGAGTAGCTCAGCTTTAGCTTCATATAGAACAATGCACTTCTTGTACAGGTCATGAAAAGATAAAAATAATGTTTTTTTTGACTTGGAAACAGAGTAGCTCAGCTTTAGCTTCATATAGTACCATTGTTCTAGTAGTAAAGGAAAGCAATCATTAGGTAAGTCTGCAGAACATAGAAAAGAACAAGAAGACATTTTACAGGAAAGCATGACAATAAGCAGAGGGGTATTAATACCATATAAAACCTTTAATAGAGTACTGAGAACATGTCTTTGAAGGCATAAAAGTTGTATTAAAGCAAGTGAAACTTTTTCAACGGGGGAAAACGCCACTGATGATTGAACTGAACATTAGGAGCATGACTGTTGCATTTCACTTTAACATATGGTCTGCACATAGAGATGTGTTTGGTAGGTTATAACTAAGCATATATACAATGAAAGTATTCGTTGGCTTCTAAAAATATGTATAATAAAAGCATTCTATCACATATAAATGTAATTGACAATGAGCAGCTAATCATATATGCATGATGGGCCATGGCATAGGCAACACCAATTAGTGTTTATTGTGGTGCCAAACTGTGCGAGCTGTTCCTGCAATTGATGCCACATTTTCCTGTGTGCATCCCTCTCATGGATGTGAATTGTTATCTTAAGTATTTTTCTTATTTTCTTTAACAACTCAATGGTTGGGTGCAAATGGTAAAGAGGTAATGATTGTTGGGGCAAGATCCTTGTTTGCATATCTTGTAATGTAAGTTCTTGTTGCTGAATTTCTTGGCAATACTCATACAAGATTCGTAGGTAGCCTGTATCCATACTTGTTTCCATCCAAAAAGGAAACATTGTAAGTGACAATGGATGTGTTTGACGATTTTGTTTGAATATTTCAAATAAAATAAATTATTCCAAACCAATATAAAATCATATGAGGGTAAATGTAATAGCAAGCAAATGTATGTGAAATTTGGTTATGTAGTGAGTGGTGTTTACCATGTGGGTAATTTTGGAAGACAGGTTGTATGATTGGCTAGAGTGTATTCTCCTGAATAGATTTTGATGCGAGAAACAATTCCTCTTGTTGTCTACGCTTAAGATATGGATTCTTGTGCATTTGTGCAATGCGTGAGAATGGGAATGCTGGATTGATGTGAATGTCTGCCAATGACCGCACTCTTGAAATTGCAGTGAACATTAGCCCTTGGCGTTCTTTGGTGTCGATGTCTACTGTTGCTTTGTTTAATGTCATTCCTTGTGACTTGTGTATCGTTAAAGCCCATTCCATTTTAAGTGGTATCTGACGGCGTGTACCTCTTGTGATGGGAGAAATGGGTACATATGTTGGGTGTGAAATGTCCCATGGTGTTCCTTTGTATTGTCTAAAGTCAACAACCGCGAAGGATGGTAATTCTAGGGGCTTTGAACCAATTGAATAAAATATTGAGATGACCTTCCCAAGTGCACCATTGATGAGGCCTGGATGTACCCATAAGTTGTTGGTGAGCATAACTTTTTGTTCATTGCATAAGAGCACTTTTGTAGGAAAATGCTCATCTTCTATTGTAGTAGGAGTTCTCTGCCTTTGTTGTTCTGTAGAGCAAAGTGCTACTGGGATCAATTTTTTAAGCATTTTCCTATTATGCAAGACAACTGAGTTGTTTGTTGCATATAGGTGCATGGATTCTTCAAATGTGTGTTTCTCTTCATGTGTAAGAGACGAACTTGTTCTTGACATTAGGCGTTGCCAATCTTCAAGTCTAGATATTCCATTTCTGATATTTGTAAGTATTTGCCGGAAAGAAACCTGGGACAGGCTAGCTCCTTGTTGACGAAAAACGGTTGAAAGTGTTATGAATATGTCGAAGCTGTGCCAAAGTGAAGTGCCACGTGATGTCCCAGCGTATAAAAGAATGTCTTTTAGAGGTGGTCGCTGGCCTAAATCTCCGACAAGGATAATTGAGCGATTACCAAATGGTGCATTTCGGTGAAGAGGGAATGCCTCTCTTAAACGATCGGCAATGCGAGAAAGCATTTTTGGACCAATGAACCTCATTTCATCAATGAGAATGTATTCTACATGATGGAGTTTCTCTTGTAGTTGTAGGAGTGGTTGGCCTTCGAGAGGATGCATTGTTTGGATAGGGATACGAAGGGCAGAGTGAATTGTGAGGGCATTTATGTTGAAAGCTGCAATGCCGGTTGGTGCAAGTAACAACAAAGGGTTTGCTGGTGAGTTTTCCACAAATGCTTGGTGCAGGCATTTAATCAAATGGGATTTTCCTGTCCCAGCTATTCCTTGTATGATGACTTTGCATGGGGGTTTTGGTGAAGGGGTTTTAAAGTGTAAAAAAATAGTGGTAAAAGCTATGTTTTGGGTAGGAGATAATGTGTGATATTGGGGAAGGTTGGAAAAGGAATGATGTTGGTTTTTAATGGTTGAGCGGTTGAATTCAATGAAATTTATGGCAGTTTCTTGCAAGTGGGGAGGGATAGTATTATGTGACCAATTGTGATTGGCATCAAAGTTGTGATAACCAATCATGTCGAGGTCATCAATTGCAATATTGTAACCTGGGTGCAGCTGAGATAGGATTTTCCATTCATTCATCTGCATGGAATCAGGAGGGGTGTGCGGGGTAGTTTGATCTTCAGTATGTGGGGTTTGTGGGTACATTGAACCAATATCATTGGGGAGTGTTCGGAAGGGGAAATACAATAGTAATTCACTCCAGCAAAAGGTGGCATAAGAAGGATCATCAGAGGAAGGAATGACATTGTAACGGGGCAAGACATGTACAATCATTAGAGGGAATATGTGTTTCCCTTGGTTTTTTCTCGCTGGGCAGAATATCACCACGAGCATGCAGCTTCAAGGAGGGGCAGTGATTCTAATGAGACAGGCATGTTCATATATGCAAGGATAAAGGTTGGTGTCGAACCAGTATTCTCAATATCTTGTGAAACACGTTTGAAAATAGTCCTGTTGACATTCAAAGAACGAAATGTATGGTTGCAGAGAGAGAGAGGTAGCTTTTGTAACATATGGCATATTTCTTGTGCACCAATGTCTCTACCTGCAATGGTTTCTGTAAGGAGTTTACGGATGACAGCAACAGTAGGTGCTTCTGGAATGGCACTTTGTGATAGCCATGATAGCATTTGACGGTAACTCTCAGATATTGTTTCTTCTTTTGCTGCATAGTTTGAAATATATTTCAACACATCATGGCAAGAAAGGACTGGTTGGAAAATCAACATTTTCTCTCCAAATAGAGAGTAGATCGGCATTGTGAATATTCAATATTTCATCATTGCGAGTAGGGATGTAGGTTTTATGACCTTTATCATCAATGAAAAGTGAAGAAGTGGACTTCAACTCCCACGGTAATCCATATCGGCAGCTAAGTACATTGTCTTTCTTGCGAAGACAAGAAGATTCATGACACTCTGTATGACGTTGAACATAGTTGATGAGCTCTGTATAGTCTTTAGACTGATTGGACGTGAATATTGATGTTGTGTCAAGAAGACATGGGTTATGAATTGTTGATTGGTGAAGTGGAATATTTCGGTGTTCTGCCTAACATGGATTCTAGGCAGTTACATAGTGGTCGAAATATTTCTGTGCATTAGCAACTTCTAATGCATTGTCCTAGTCAAGTGTGTCCATGTTTGGTGCATTTTGTAGCCAGAGGAAGCCATGAATGTGTGCGGATCCTCTATGTTTCCATTCGTATCTCAATATAATATGAAGGTTACATTTGGTTAATACATATATATGCAATGTATAAAATTAATGTAGAGGGAAATGGATATTAAATAATACCTGCACCAATAGTCTACTGCATGGAGGCCTTTTTGCAGGATTTCTTCAAGGAAAATTGTAAATCTGCAATGCATATATTGGGCTGTTAGATGTGAGTTTTTAATTATGTTTTGAATTTTCCATTGGAAGTGGTTGACTGAATTGGAAGGAACACTAGTAGGCATGATTATGTGCAAGTCATGCCATTTAGTATTAGTTGCACTGAGAGGGAAAAAGAATGTTAGGCTTCCTATTTGCGTGATCATGTCAGTCAGCTCAGATCGTCGTTTGTTCCAAAAATACCGTGTTCCTCTTAGGGCTGAACCAAACCGCATGATTTGCTCTGGAAATCTTGAATCTGGAGAGTCACGAAGACACTGGTGTAGGTCTGAAACCGTTGTTGGCAAGTTGTTCTCAATGTACTTCTTCACGAAAACACTAGCAGTTGCTTGGCTATGGTGGCGCATTAGAATGTTATAAAGATAGTAGTGAAATCTTGGGTGTTGGCCAAATCGGTTATCATGGTAGTGCAGCAAGTGTAAAGCATATTCATGCATCTCAACTTTTGTAAGTCTTGGTTGCATGATCATTGCAATTCCTGTAGGGAAGAGTGTGGGGAATTCCATGGCAAAGAGGTCGATGGTGTTGTATTCATTTATAGCAGTTAAAGATATTGGAGGCCAATCGATAGAGCTTGTTGAATTTGAATGGGTCAAGTGCAAATAGTTACAAATGTGCTCAAGCTCAATACATGAATTTGGGAGTACTGGAACGAAAGAAGAGGGTTGGATTTCTAATGGAGGTAGCATGACATCACTATCATAAGTAGAACCAGTAGTGGTTTGATGGGGTTCAAAAGAGGAGATAATTACATTATGGAGAAGAGAAGAAATATCTGTAGGGTGATCTGGTAGCGCAGAAATTGCAGATGAATTGAATTGAACATCACAGTAGTAAGGGTCATTTTTTATTTTGTATTCAAGCGTTGTAAGGACACGCGATTTGCAAACGAAGAATTCATAAGCATTTTTAGATGGATTTTGCCTTTTCACAATGAGGATGTCTAAGTCAGAAAGCATTCGGGGTAAGTATTTGGCAATAGTGGTGATGTCTTGAGGGAAGCTAATTGTATGGCCACTATATTTGTATTGACCACCACGGGCATAAGTGACTTGCAGAATGGGGTTGACACGTGCAAGGAGCATTTATTCAACTTGTGCTAAATGTTGAAGGACATAGGGTTGTTCTCCAGGGTTCATGTTGTTCAGTTCAGAAAAACAATTGGTAGATTTAGATGATGTACAACGAAAACAAGAAAGTCTACCATGGAAAAGCTTTGTTTTCATTCCTGGGTATGATTCCTTGCATATTGTGTTGAAAAGTGTGCAACAAGAAATGCTTGTCGAGAATGCAACAAGATGATGGAGCTTAGTGGAAAGGAGTCGCCTTCACTAAGTGGTCCCGCAGGCAAGTTTTGGCGCAAAGTCTATTTTTAGACATATGGATCATGGTCTATGAGTTGCAGGGTGTTGTTTATGGATGATTGGTCATGTTGGGAAAAATAGATGGACTTCTATTTTTTGGATCACAACGGTGTGATCAGAGTCTATTTTTAGATTGTCAGATAAAAATAGAAACAGTCAAATATTATTAGCCCTTAGTAATAATTGGACTCTAAACTTTATCTTATTCTCTTGGAGCACTTCAGTTGGAGCTACAGATGTGGCACATGCAACTCCCTGAAGGAATCACGTGGTTACCTATGGGTTGACTGAGCTATTGCATGAAGGACTTCAGTTAGAACTCAAGTGGTTGAGTTCTATGGAGTTAGATGAGCAGTTAATGGAGATTTGTTCATTTTGACTTAGTTGAACTAGTTGTATTTAGTCTAACTGGCCAATAGACTAAGTGATGAGTTGTGTGAATTAGTTATTAATTAATTCACTAATTATTAACTCATAATGCAACTGAAGAATACATCAGTTAACTCAGTGCATGGACAGTTCAGTGGAGACAAGTGTTAGAGGTAAGTGAAAGGGTGAGTTGTGACTATCAGTTGTGCCGGAGATCTTGCACAATCAATGGATTGAGTATGCCCATGAGAATTGCATAGTAGGTGCCCAGTATTATAGCCTATGCTCACGTGATTTCCAGTGTGAGTGATTTTCCAAGGTAAATAGAACTTGGAACGAGTTTGGATTCATTCATTCTCATGCAGATATTTTGCAGTGGAGGCAGGCAAGCAGCGGAGGAGATTTGGAGATCAGATCTGAGCTGTATTGTGTGTAACAGGTGGAGATAGTGCTCGATACTTGTGAAGAGTATTGTACTATGTATTGTTACATGTTCTCAATCAATATAATATACAGATAGTTGGGGTTTTTAGCGAGATGCTTTCCCCGGGAAAATAATGTGTTGATATGTGTGATTGATGCTTCTATGTGCGCATGTTATTGTTTCTGCTACTGCTAAATTGATGATCAACGTAGAGGAGGTTATGTATTATGCATGTATTATGCAATAGTGTATAATCGGGATAATCTCTGTGAATAAGTGTCATATTATTCAAAATTTCCTCATGGTATCAGAGCTGGTTGATTTGTAGAAGAGATTTGTACAGGATATCAAAGCGAGGATTGATCATCGGATCTATTATTCAAAAAGTGTTTACATTTTATTTCTTCATGCAAAGTCTGTAATCGGGCCAGGTAACCTCTGGATTCATCCTTCTTTTGGAAGGTGAGATATTCACTGAATTCCCATACAGTCGATCTCTGTACGAGAAATACTTTGTTCTCACGAATTTTAGATCAGAAGCGGTTGAGTTTTTGAGCTGGTGGAATTCGAATTTGCAGCAGTGTTTTCTTGTGTCAAAGTTGAAATGTCTTTCAACGGATTTTGCGATTGGAGTATGTGCCCTTGAGGGCAGCTCGAACTATATTGCATGGAAGGACAGGATGGAGGCGGTGTTAGATGATAATGGGTTGAAGGAGTTCATAGATGCGGATGTCCCAAAACCTACTGATGTTGCTCAAGTCAAGGATTGGCAAAAGAAGACAACAAAGTGTCAAAGGATTCTGTTGGAGGGCGTGAGGGATCACATTGTGTCCAGCCTCCATGGAAATGCTTCTCCATATTTGATGTGGAAAACGTTAACAGAATTATTCCAAAGCAAGAGCGACTAGAGGAAGTTGGCGCTCAAGGATAAACTCAGAAACATTAGGTGTGAGAATGGAGACAATATGCCCCAGTATCTCACGAAGTTCACCCAATGCCGGGATGAGCTGGGAAGTGTGGGGG
>APFE030281583.1:8595-40621 GCA_000404065.3 Pinus taeda | reverse complement strand
TCTTTTGGAAGGTGAGATATCCGGTGAATGCCCATACAGTTGATCTCTGTACAAGAAATACTTCGTTCTCACGAATTTAGATCAGAAGCGATTGAGTTTTTTGAGCTGGTGGAATGGCACTCAAGGATAAACTCAGAAACATCTAAGTGTGAGAATGGAGACAGTATGCCCCAGTATCTCACGAATTTCACCCAATGTTGGGATGAGCTCGGAAGTGTGGGGGTGACTGTCGATGATGAGGATGGTGAGTCTAGCTCTCATTGGCCTTCCTAAGAGTTGGCATAGCTACCAGGACTTGGTGAATGGAAGGGAGAAATTGCTAGAATGGGAGAGACTTTGGTCGGATCTTGTGCAAGAGGAGATTAGACGGTGCACCAGAGACAGTTCTTCATCTATGCATGATGAGGAGAACTGTGCCTTAGCGAGTAAGGTGAAGAAGGGGAAGGGGAAGGTTTCTCTTTCCGAATCCAGTTCTTCCAGTGATGGGAAGAAGGTTGACAAGTAGAAGGTGAGATGCTTTCGTTGTCATGAGTTGGGCCATTATGCTACTAATTGCCCAAAGAAGAAGTCCAAGAAGGGATCCGGGGAAGGATCTGAAGGTCAGGCACTTGCTTCACAGTTTGAGTTGGATTTCACACTCTTCACATGCATGGTTTCATCCATGATGGGAAGTGGTTGTTTTCTTGACAGTGGAGCTTCTTTCCACATGACCGGTGACAAAGTTTGTTCAGTACTTTGGAGGAGAAAGATCTCCAGATACTTATATGGATGGCTAATGATGAGAAGTATAGTGTCTTAGATGTAGGCACGGTTATTTTTCAAAGGGAGCATGGAGCTCGCCTTACCTTGATCGATGTCAAGTATGTAACAGGACTAAAGAGAAACTTGGTGTCTATCGCGATGTTGGAAGACAGAGACTATGATGTAGTCTTCAGTAAGGGAAAGGTTTTCCTTAGGCACATCATCACTAGACAGGTGAAGCAGATTGGTTCATGGGTCAAGAACCTGTATTCTCTTGAGGTTCAAGATGCATGCAAAGCCTTGAGTAGTAAGGCAACTGATGGAGACTTGGTGGTTGAGAGGGAGGGTATATTACCTCTCAACATGCAGAGCTAGAAGAAGTCTCAGACAATTGTGGAGGAGCCACGATTGGTGCAGCAGCTTCAGGAGGTTGTGGAGCAGCCAGAACAAGGGGAGATGAGTGGGGATCGAGTAGAGACATATACTCATGCAGAGACCTCCAGTAGGGGGAAACTTCGAGCTAGGTGGGCTGAGGGATCACATGCAGCCATACCTCCAAGTAGGAGGTGGGGTGATGTGGATTGATAGTCCCAAGGAGGAGGGGCACGATCCTTGAGGTACCCAACCTCTTGGATGAGACCTTGCTATAGGAGCCCCGATGTGGAGTAGCAGGAACTGACTGATTGGGTAGAGACAGATGTAGATGGAGCAGCAGAGAGAGCGACAGTGTAGGGAATCCCAGGACAGCACATAGCATGCAGGCTGCAGCAATGCGAGAGGCACAAGTGTTTTGCACAGTGCTAGGTGGCACAGAGAGGTGTGCAATGGTGCAAAATGCATGAAGATGTTGCAGTAGTGCAGATGTCAGAGAGGGAGCACTTGTCAGCAACAAGTAGAGCTTCAGCATGAGAGTATGTTCCTAGCCCAATAGAGTGGGCAGTTGGGAGTGTTTTTATGTTCCAAGTGTTGTTGGAGCAAAGTGGACTAGGCAGATGTGTTGCATGCAGAACATTCCAGAGTTACAGGATTGGGTTTGAGAGGAAGCCTTTCTTGTTGAGAGGGAGTGTTGAAAAGTGTGCAAAAAGAAATGCTTGTTGAGAATGCAACAAGATGATGGAGCTTAGTGGAAAGGAGTCGCCTTCACTAAGTGGTCCCGCAGGCAAGTTTTGGCGCAAAGTCTATTTTTAGGCTATGTCTATTTTTAGACATATGGATCATGGTCTATGAGTTGCAGGATGTTGTTTATGGATGATTGGTCATGTTGGGAAAAATAGATGGAATTATATTTTTTGGATCACAGCGGTGTGATCATAGTCTATTTTTAGACTGTCAAGTAAAAATAGAAACAATCAAATATTATTAGCCCTTAGTAGTATTTGGACTCTAAACTTTATCTTATTCTCTTGAAGCACTTCAGTTGGAGCTACAGATGTGGCACATGCAACTGCCTGAAGGAATCACGTGGTTACCTATGGGTTGACTGAGCTATTGCATGAAGGACTTCAGTTAAAACTCAAGTGGTTGAGTTTTGAGGAGTTAGATGAGCAGTTAATGGAGTTGTGTTCAGTTTGACTTAGTTGAACTAGTTGTATTTAGTCTAACTGGCCAATAGACTAAGTGATGAGTTGTGTGCATTAGTTATTAATTAATTCACTAATTATTAAATCATAATGCAACTGAAGAATACATCAGTTAACTCAGTGCATGGACAGTTCAATGGAGACAAGTGTTAGAGGTAAGTGAAAGGGTGAGTTGTGACTATCAGTTGTGAATGAGATCTTGCACAATCAATGGATTGAGTATGCCCATGAGAATTGCGTAGTAGGTGCCCAGTATTATAGCCTGTGCTCACGTGATTTCTAGTGTGAGTGATTTTCCAAGGTAAATAGAACTTGGAATGAGTTTGGATTCATTCATTCTCATGCAGGTATTGTGCAGTGGAGGCAGGCAAGCAGCGGAGGAGATTTGGAGATCATATCTGAGTTGTATTGTGTGTAACAGGTGGAGATAGTGCTGGATACTTGTGAAGAGTATTGTACTATGTATTGTTACATGTTCTCAATCAATATAATATACAGATAATATACTGTGTTGATATGTGTGATTGATGCTTCTATGTGCGCATGTTATTGTTTCTGCTACTGCTAAATTGATGATCAATGTAGAGGAGGTTATGTATTATGCATGTATTCCGCAATAGTGTATAATCGGGATAATCTCTGTGAATAAGTGTCATATTATTCAAAATTTCTACATATTGTGCAAACATGCATGGTAGAAAGTCCATCAATCCTTTCTCGAAAGCGACGGTGTTCTTCATTAAGGGGAGGGTTATATTAGATTTGATGAATGTGAGATGGGTTGGTTTGTATATTTGGGAGAGAATTTGAGGTGGGAAGGGATGTAGAGGAAGTAGTAAGGTTGTTGCAGTTTTCATAAAGTAGTCGTCGTCGTGCATTTATTCTATCCTTTTGCTATGCATAAAGAAGACATCGCCGCTCATTTTTCTCTGCATTTTGATTGTTTTTTGGAATATCTAAACAAGTACAATAACTATTGTTAGTTTTCATAAACGAGTACTGCATGTTTGGAGAATGTATTACAAGTTTTAGAATTAACTTTTTTTCTTTGAACATAGAATTTTTTTTTTTTTTTTTTTTTTTTTTTTTCAACATCGGTGAAGGTAGGTAGATTAGGTAGAAGGAAAAACATGTAATTAGGAGTACTATAAAATCATATGTTATTTCGGCATCTATTATTGAGAGGAGAGAAGCAAGATAACCAATATTTTGCTCCCTTCTTCTTCAATTTTTTTTGACAAGTTTGAATGATAGCATGAAGAGATTAGCAAGCAAGAGATTAATGTATAGCATGTAGACAACGAACGGGAAATGTATGTAGTAACTATTTACAAATGTTGATATCTATATTATGTAAAATGAAAAGGGTAAACATACATATTTTGGAATAACTGGAAGAAAGTATTTGCAGCGATAGTGTGCATCATAATAACATGGGTGTATAATTTACAACAATATGAAACAATGAGTTGTGTGGAAATGTTTGTTTATGTACAAACAATAGTGTTAGAAGAGACTCTAAAAAACATTTCAAAGGTGACGAACAATAGGTCGTTTTGAAGTGGACATTGCTTGAATGTCAGTGAGTGCTTCCTTGCATACAGAGGCATATTGGATTTCTTCTTAATTGATCAATATTGGTTGCAAGCGCTGAACACTGTTGAAGTAATATGCTTTAATGGAAAGTGTTAGCGGGAAGCGACATCCTGAAATTCGGCCACAAATTTCCTGCAGATCAGTTGGTTCGATAGAAAGAAGGAACAGGTCTTTTGTCGTGATTCCCATGATCTCGTTCCATACATCATTGAAAGTTGTGACGTTCTGTAGGTGCCCAGTGTGGTCATGTAGCTCAAATTTAAGTTTGTAATGGTAGTCACATTCTGGGAAGTCACCGTTACATTTTGTACAATGCCAAAGATTGTTAGAATGCTCCACAACCTTCTTCATGCATTGTTTTCCATTGAAATCTAATGGACATGCTAGAAAGTAGAAGTCATCCATATGAAGGGCAGTAATTGTTGCTTGAACTGAAACCCATATTGCTTTATTGGAGGTTTGCATGCCAGCAATTTCATGAAACATCTTTCATGGTAGGGCACGTTTCGAAGCAACAGCATAGTTTCTACTCAAAGATGGAGAAGAAGAGCTATAACCTGTTTCACAGAACCATGCATGTAGTTGGTGAGTTTCTTCAACTTGTGGATTTATGATGAGAGTGCTTGTTGATATCGTCCCTATTGTGGTGCCATTAAATTTAGATACACAACCTCCTTTGATTGCAAGGATTGGTGGGTTTTCGAAAGAGCAGAATTCAGAAAGGTTTTGTCCTATATAGTCACAATGGTCTCCCCATAATGTTACATCAATGCTAAAACCCGACTTGTCTTTTAATATGAGTGTTTTATTTAATGTTTCACTTCCATCTTTTCGTCAAATTGTTGATGCAGATGGAGTGGAAGTAACAACACCAATGACATCCACATTCGTATTTGGACTTGCATTTTTTATTTCAGCAATAGTCTTGAAGTGAAAGCTCTGGTAAGGAAACATTGGATCATCTATGGGACATGGATTGATAGTGGAAGCAACAAACAAGTAAATTTCCCTTTTGCTCTTGAGGTGGTTGTAGTTTGGATTTGCTTCTTTCACTGTGCCATTTGAAACAATGTATAGCTGCCCAACTTGAATTAGATTGTAAAGAGATTTGGCCAATTCAGCAAATGCAGAAATGTAGATATCTTCCTTATCACAATTGATAAGGTCAAATCCAAAAACTTTTCCCGAGCCTCGCACATTGTTGTAAGTCTTCAATGATGTTTTTTCAGATGCCCTACCTTGGATTGACAAATATTTTCGGTGAGGACTAAGTGCGTGAATGGAATTGTTGTAGTTGTTGTCGTAATTGGTGGAGCAACTACAGAGGGCAAGGTATCTTCTACTGATGAAGAGATAAACTGGGATGTACCAGCCTTTTCATGTAGTAGCTTCGATGAGTCCTTCGTCAATGCTGCTGAGCGCATCACAACTTCAAGCTCAACCACTCGGATGGACCTTATGTAAACAAATGAGAAATGAATTAATGAAGATTCCATTTTCCTTTTTGTAATGCAAGAAGCATTTAGAAGGAAAAAAATAAAAGAGGGTAACTTCAAATGATGGGCCTTACGAGGAGTTTTGAAACACTGTGCAAGCTGCTTTTTTAAGCAGAATTATCGAGCCAATTTGGATGTCTCCAGATACAACTTGTGGGCTATATGCGGATGGTAGCAAAGTCTTGTGTTGATGTGTTCCATCAGATAGAGTAATGTGGAAGTGTGACGATGTTGTTTTTAATGAGGTAACAGAACCAACATCGATTATCTGAAGTAGTGGTTGAATCTCAGTGGAACCATTCAACAACAAAGGAATGGCATTTGTTGTCAAGGCTGTCTCCATAATATTAACAGGAGGATTCTTTCTTTCATGATAGTAGTACCTGCAATTCATCAATTTCACCGCAACACAAAATTCTAGTAAAATAAGATGTGATGTGAATGCGGAATCTAATCTAACAAGGCTAACTTTTGATGATGAAACAATAATAAGGGCACAACCTAGAGAGGGAGGAGAACAACCTCTCATATTTAACCACCCAAGGTAGACCACATTAACAAAATGCATGTTAATAAGATTCAGTGACAAGGTACATATTATGCAAATTTGGAAGTACCTCAAGCGACTGAAAGATCCTTATAGTCTTACAGTACCTTTAAAACATGTATGAAATAGGAACATTTGCTAGCCATGCCTAATACTGATCCTTTCAGCAATATTCTGTTCGCACATGATATGTGATCCTTGTAGGAAAAATCCACATGTTTCTTACACAACATAAAACCCATTAAGGGATGTGTTTCAATCAAGGCATTTGCCATGTATTTCGCTCACTTAATTTACCCTCTGTAGACCTCTTTTAAAGGCTAACTGGACTCCTTATGGCTTTGTAATAATATTTTATAAGTGGTCCATATTAATAGGCCTTGGATGTAGCGACATAAAGTGCCCACATTTAGGGCAGGCAGTGTGAGACCCATCACTTGGAAGCAGTGTGCTTCTTTTGTGAATCTTGTGCATAATTCATGATATTTTAACTATTTTCTGAACAATCCACATTTTTTTTTATTATGATATATTCGGTTGTACTCACTATGCTTGTGCAGTTTTGCACATTATAGGGAACCACTTTCATTAATCTTCTCTAAAACTATTAGGAAATTTGTTGGAGAATATTCAATGTTGTCCTCAATACAGGGAAAGTACTCAAACCTATTGAGCTAATATGAATAGTTGGCTTACAAAAATTAAATATATAAGTAAGAATATAGGCCATCAAACATATGTCGAATAGTGGCCATTGCATATGACAAAAACGCTATTCAAACACTATGTATAACTTTCAATAAATTTGTGAGTCTGATGCATGAAAGGGTAGAGCTATTGAATCTGAAAGGTCACACATTCCTTCAGTCCAAGCATTTGCCATGTATTTCACTCACTTAATTTACCCTTTGCATACCTTTTATAAAGGCTGAATCTGCCTTCTTCACGGTAGCCAAACTGGATATATATAGAGTGTTGTTACCAATCTATTTGGTGAGATGAATTCCTTTGCATATATTGCATGGTATTAAAGCATACTTTAAGGTCCCGTGAACAAATTAGAACTGTTGAATTTATTTGCAAATACTTATCATATCGGCTAATGCTAAAGGTATCCATCCTCATTAGCATTTATGACATTTCTGTTTTCTGGTCCTAGCAAAATCCAGAAGACTCGCTGGTTTTTATCTATTGTAGTCAACCCATAAACCTCGAAGTTTTTTGGTGCACTTGTTAGATCATATGCCATGCTCTGGTCCAGTAAAATGTAATCAAGGAATAGGAGCAATCAGTGCAAAAACCATCTCAATTGATAATGAAGAAATTACAAGAGAAACTAAGACCTAAATACAGTGAAAATGTTTCTAATGACACTCACCCAATTGCATAATATATATATATATATATATATATTATATATATATATATATATATATATATATAATATATATAATATATATATATATATTATATATATATATATATATATATAATATAGATATATATAGTTTGATAAGAAGAGAAATTTCCAAGTAAAAAGCATACTGTCAACTGTCTATGAGAAAATTAGTGTGGTAGATTAGACAGTCGCATTGTGTTAGCACTAATACCCAAAGAAATTATCCATTAAGCTAAGGGAATGGATAACGTAAACATACAAAGACATGAAGCAATGCTAGCGTGAGAAAGGACACTAATGAGGACCTGCGCAATGAAGCGTACCTACAGGATAAAGCTTTAGGATGGTATTGCGTGTAAAGCCATAGGTGGACAAGAAGGGGATTATTGATCATGTGGAATAAAATCTCAATACAGGGATATGACTATTCCAGAATTTTGATAAACATGAGCAAATTCAACTGATCTTTAAGCGAAATCAACTGATTTTTGATGGACATGAGCAAAGTCAATTGTTTGAATTTGATCATATAAATCATATCAGGTATTCCACTATAATAAGATAGCTTGCCATCACATATATAACAACTACAAGTCAGATATGGTACATAAGCCAGGACACTGAAACCACTGATGTTGTTTGTATCAGAGCAAGAGAAAAATAACATAAATGCATTGTATGATTTTGCACCCAGTATAGCTAGGTAATCTGAAGCTAGCTCTAGAAGTGGGTATGGATATCAACTAATGAGAAATAGAATCTTCTGAGTAAGAATGCTTATCATAGCAGAAAACATTGTAATCTGGTAAGGGTTCTCCTTTCTTTATGGGGTAATGTAAAAGAGTAGTTCTTATGGAAGAGTTCAGCAATTTCTTAGGTCAATTTATAAAATTTCATTAGACCAACGAGGAGAGTAAAATCTTCAATTGCACCTGAAAATACGTAGAACATTCAATAAAGGTATGCCTCATAAGGTCGACCTAAATTTGAAAGGATCTCAATGAACCCAGCCAGATGACTATGGAAGTACAATCTTCAAATGCAGACTCTGCCAAGATGTAAGCTGTCTAATGACTGCCTGCACAAGAAAGGTACAGCAAGTGGAAGGAAATTCAAAGCCATAATAGATCCCCCATAGATGGCCTGCAGTGGGATTCAAAAAGTTGAGAGGATGAAAATAAGACCCGGTTAGATTAGAAGACAACCAAAAGGAAAGCAACCAAAATTATAGAAACAACAACTACAAAGAAGGCCCATGAAGAAGGAAGAAAACTCCTACAGACTCTCGAGTCTCAGCACAGGAGAAGACCACATTTGAGAACAGGAACCAGGAGAAGGAAACCAACCACAGCCGAATTTGTGAAAAAAAGAAATGAAGAAGACCACAGAACATCAAGATCCCTTTGCCAAATCCTCAACAGTGGAAAGTGGATACAAAAATCGATTCAAGCAAGGAGCAAAAAGCAACGTCTGTTTGGTGGTTTTGTTTTAGCAGAATAGACATGCCCCATACATGGATTCTAAGCCAAAGGAAGCCATACTATGCAGTGCAGCTCCTTAGGGCATGTTTCTTAAAACTTTCATTAGAGAAAAAGCATTAAGCAAACAGAAATGAACTGCTTCAAATAAATAGAAGGAAAAGAGTGCTACCTTGGAGACATGTTCCAGAGTGCCTGCTTGAGGAAAAATGGGAATCCTAAGCTTGATGGAGACAAGAACATCACTACCCTTGAGTGGAAGACAGCTCCCTAGCTCACCAAATTTGGGGGTCAGTATTTCATTAGCAAGAGGGTGAAGGTTGTTCAAGGAAAATATTCTTCTGGATATCTCTCTCCAAGGCAGAGATAACTTATTGCCAGGGTAATATCCTTCAGAATGATATAAAACCTTTCCTCCACCACTGGCTACTGCATAATCCACTCTCCCTATTCCATCAGTCAAATGTTTCTCAATCTCTGCTTCAACCATCTTCTGTACAGTGGCATGGATATCGCTGAAACTAATGGTAGAATTCCTATCTGTAACTGCACCTTTTTCATTCATAAGAGCATTTCTAAGATACATGGCATCTATGACAGTAAGAAGACCATTTCATCGTAACTACATCGATATTTCTTCCAAGTGATCGAGATAAAATATTGTGATATGCACTGACCTAAGTTGCTTAGAGAATCTGAGTGTCATTTCTGTTGCAGAATTACAATAATGTGTGTAAAACAGGGAAGCACTATTAAAACAAATTAATACGATAGTTGTCCCTAAGTACCTTGGACAGTTGTTGTTAACTAGGTATTAAAATCTATTTATTATATTTAAATCACATTTCCACTTGTTAAACACCATCCATTCATACACCTGGCATATAATGGAAAGGGTGTACACCTGGGTTGTTGCATGGTGACTCCCCTTCTGCCACACAACCTCTACCACATGTTGGCCACATGGAATAAGGTGGGTAGCATTCTTGGGTTTTAGTGAATGATCCAGATTACTCGAGGTAATCGAATGGTTATCCCTAGACATTTAAACCCTAACCCTTCATGAAGCACCCAACATTCGCAGTTTTATCAATGTGTTTGTGGCGTTTGAGAACCAGGGCTCTCCAACTAGCTTCAGAACAAGAAATTCGTTTAATATTTCCCATGGACGCTCGAACGAAATTCCACTCGTTGCTCCCTAGAGGGTTCTACGGGAATAAGATCAGCTTTGCATGTGCAAAGACGACAACAGGAGAGCTGGCCAAAAAATTGTTGTCTTTCGCTCTGAAATTGATAAACGAAGGGAAAACGGCTGTGAATGACCAGTATATGCGATCGATGATAGATTTTATGGAATTGGAAGGGCTTTAGTTTCTCTTGAAAATCTCCTGTTCAGAAGTCTTGCAAGGTGCAGCAAGCAAAAATTCAACATCAAAGTGATAGCCTTTTGCCTCAAAAACAGGTGGGTTATGACAATTAAGTTTGTCTCTGTTTCTTAATCAATGCCAAGATTCCACCAAGGTATGGTATGTTTTCTTATTCAATGCCATGTTCTGCTTTGGCTTCTTCTAGTTCAATTTAGAGGGCGTTGTACCTGGGCTCAACCAAGCTTATGCCCTTCTTGGACAGGAATTCTCAGATCATTCGCTGGAGTCAAAGGGGTTGGAGTCTTGGACTGAGTCTCCTTCCCAAAATTGGTTTGACATTTCCCTCTCCTACCCACCTCTTCCATTGTTAATAGGTAGGTATGCTAATCAGATTCAGTGAAGAGAAATGGGAATGGCAGGCACCACTGTACTCTCTGGTGCTTTCTAGACAATTGTACAAGTTACTTATCATCTAACAGGACATTGACCATACAGCTAAGAGCAATTGCTCTACAATATTGTGTAATAAGCTAGGGTAATTTTATGCTACGATTCTGTAGGACTTTAACAAATTTTCTTCCAGTACTTAAATTAATTCAACATCAGTAACATCCTCTACTATAAATAGTGCCAATTGTTATAATAAACTGAAACAGAGCAATAAGTTTTTCACAACAATTAATGTTTCAGCCCAATGTATTGTTTGTATATTCACACCAATAAAACACAAAATTACAATGCGTTCCATGTTCAATAACCTGAAATGATTTGTCTAATCCTTGATGAGGATTATATCCCTTCTAACTACTAACAAAAACTGGACTAAAATGATTGAGTCTAGGTATGAGTATGTTAGGTTAACGCACATACAACCAGGAATCAAGAAAAAACCAGGAAAATGAGAGAGAATGGGATCAGAAAACCCATTTTTGAGAGCAATAACCTAAAATTTAAACAGAAGAATTCTGAGAACCTAGGCGAACAATTTCTGAACAGGGAAACAGAGCTGTACCTGCCATAAAAAAAACCCATAAGAAAACACTGGACTAAGATTAAAACGTTGGAAGCAAAATGAGAGAGAATGGGATCAGAAAACCCATTTTTGAGAGCACTGACCTAAAAATTGAGCAGGAACAATTTCTGAACAGTAAAACGGAGGTGTAAACTATGTATACTGAATAACAGAGGGCTAGGTCATGCACAACAGATTGCACAGCAAAAACGAGACACATTATTGCAGTGGTAAGTGGAAGAGCACAAAAACATTATTGCAGAGGGCGTGGAAGAGAATAGGAAGAGCAGAAAACGGACGGATATGGTGGAAGAAAACAGGAATAGGAAGTTCTCCGAAATTGCTGAGAAGAAACAGAAATTGCACGACAAATGTGAACAATTTGCCCGCTGAATGTGCACGCCAACTGTAAAGCTTAGAAACAAAAAGACGACAAAAGGCTCACTCAAAGGAAGGTCTATCGGCCTAATAATCACATGCATAATAGACATCATTTTAAAAAATGTGATATATTATTTTTTAATAATTTTAATTATATTAATATTTATTTGGAACTAACTCATGTAATTCATCTTTATGACAGCAAAATTAAAAATAAAAATATCATTACAATAAATAAAAATAATAACTTTAATTTAAAAAATATTTCAACATATATTTTAAATAACACACTTTTTTATATTTAACCATTTTAATTTAACAATTGCCCCTCAAACTAATGGAACATCAACTTTTGTAAAGAACCAAAAATTTTAAAATAAATTCTCTTTAAATTTAGGTGACCAAATTTGAGGTGACGATGGGGAATAAAATTTGAGGAGATGAATATAAAGGTTTCGGTCATTTATACACATGACATTTTATAAAATATATATCTATAGGTAGATATACCAATAAATTTTAAATATACTCATTAAATTAATATTTTAAAAAATCAATCGTATTTTATTAATTATTTTAAAAACTGCCAATAAATAACAGTGAAAAACAGTAAATATTGGTCCAATTTAACTGATTCCAACGGCTTATATATGTAACACGAATATGTGATGCGGTGTCAACTACAAGATGAAATGGGATCTGTGAACCACCAATTTACTGTTTCGACATTTAGAAATGCTATCATAACAAAATAGTTTATATTTTTCTCGAAGAGATTTTTTTTCCTAGAAGGACTGGGAAGAGAGACCAGACAACTTATGTAGTTTGGAAATTTATATTCGAAATCTGTATTCGCTGATTATGGCCACAGATGTGGAACTGTTTCCTGGATTATGTAACGGAATACCATTCGAAAATCTATATCTCACCATTTATAGTTGGGCTTAAGGCGGAACTGTTTTCTGTGCTCATCTTCTATGAATTCTATTTTGTATTATTATGTCGTTTTTTTATATCGATTAACTTAATACATTTTTAATAGTGTAAAATGTATTTATATTGCGATTATGATGTTTATATTTTTTTCTATGTTGCATGAGTTTTTGGTACTGGGAATGTTGAGAAATTGGGTGCGGGTGTTGGGAATCATTAGAAATTTATTCAAAATTTATATGAAATGGGTAATCGATAGAAGTAATATTATGTAATAAAAAAATAAAAATAAAAAATATTTTTTTTATTATATATTTATATAATCAAAATTAATATTGAATCAAAATATTTCATACTAAAATCAATTTAAAATATATAATCTTTTTTTATATATAAAATATCATTTGGGTGTATTTCTCTCTTATTCTTTTCCTTTAATATATATAAAATATTAAAATGTCAAGTTCATTATGACACATGATGAGTCTTTGAAACTATATCACTTAAAAATACAAAGTAATAGTTTTACATATGTTTCTTTAGTTATTTTTAAAAGAAAAAGTAGAGCAATTCTAATGTTTAACCGTTCAATGCCACATAAAATATGAACAATTTTCTGTGATATATATACATAAACAACAAAAGAAATACTCATCAACAAGACATTCCAGAAATTGCCCTTATATCTAGTTCTTTAACCTATCAAGAGATTGCTCCAGTTTCTCAATTAAGGATATCAGTGTACCAACTCTTCTTCTTAGGAAGAAGAGTTTCAACTTAGTCTTCTTAGGAAGGTTTCAACTTAGTCTCATGTACCAATTAAGAGATTGCTTTAGTTTCTCAATTAAGGATATTAAGGATGTCTTTGGCTTTTTTTCTTTGGAAAGTTTCAACTTAGGCTCATGTTTTGTGGGCAGGTCTGCGTATTTCTCTACAGACTTTGTATTCTCCAACCCACGAAACATACAAACTCTAAAAAAATAACCTTCAAAACTTCCAAAATTTTCCCAAGCTCCCATTGTAGCTCCCGCTGAAAAAAACATTCCCATAAAATACCAAAACTCAAGAACATTCCCATAAAATACCAAAACTCCAAAAAACACAGAAACCATTGAAACAAGTTTCCCCACTCTTGAAAACGATTCCGTATAAGAGAGCATTTTCTAATAATTTGGATACCCTGTTTGCGTGAGTTGAAGACGCAGCTGGTGAAACGATGCACAGATGTAGCAATTCACACCGTGCATGTTGGATTAATGCATGGATTTTATCAAACATAATAAAATGCTTCCATTTCCATGTCAACGGTACCATTAATTTTCCTTGCTGCCTTGGAAGTCAGATAGTCCGAAGTCGGGGCTCTGGCCTTTATTGACCGTGTTTGTATGAGCACGTAAAACCGACGACTAGTAGGAAGTCGATCACCGAGTTTTTTTGACAACTTTGGCAGAGAATTAACCCTTATTACCGACCAATTTTTTGGAAAATGAAGAATTAATAATATTAATCTTTTTATATAATTAAATTATTCCAGTGGTATATTATTTAACAAATTATCATTAATAATTTAATATTAGTATTTAATTTAAATATTTTTTTTTTTTTAATTGTTATTATTTGATTATTAGATTTTCAATGAATATATTTATGTTAGATATTTTTTTATTAATATTTTTTATTCAATATTAATAATTATATTCTAATATTTTTTTATTTTTATTTTATATAAAATATTATTAGTATTAGTTATATCTAAAATTGAAGTGGTAGAAAGAAAGAAAATTATTTTAACGTTTATAAGGTTAAAGATAGTTTATAGGACAAATTCGACAAATTCCTTCTTCATCTGCTTAGTCTATTCAGCTATTTTTATGTGAAACCTCACAATAAATGCTCTCATTTTCTGTGAACCCTCACTATAAATGCTCAAAGCTTCTAGACAAACCCCTCTCTAAATAGATTATTCCAATAGCTCGCTGCATGCTCTCACATTCTAAAATGAAACACTTTTTTGTTTCCACTTCTCGAGAAGAACAAAAATGCATACTCTTTCCTCCCACACTTCTTTTGGCATTTTCCAACACTGTGTTTCACAACAGAGTTGATGAGAATTAGTCATAAGAATTTTGGCTCTCCAAGAGATAGTGGCCTCTATGTATGCTTTTTGGTTGATGATTACGAGTGGGATTAAACACTTTACTTTTTCTTTTTTCCTAGCTCCTTATCCATAACAAAAGTTTTTATCTCTTTGCTATTTATGGGACACTTGTTCAAGCAAATACCCCAATTACTAAACCATTTGTTATTTCTTTTAAATACCTTATGACTCACACCATAACAATTGCTTCAATTGGATATAGCGACCATCATTACTATGTTTATCCTATATCTTCCATTACCCCAAACATGCCTGACACTTTACAGGTGGCTCTATGTCTCCTAACCGACATCCCACAGCTCTTGCCGTATTTGAAGTTCTTGATAACGTTATTGTGATGTATTCCATTGCTACATGTCGACAACCTCTGCAGCGCTCATGCCCTTTATGCTAATCACCCTGTTGCAGTGTATTCAACAATGGGTCTGGTGTCCTTCTGTAGCTGTCTTTTCCCGGTGTTGTGGTATTGTGGGAAGGCAATACTTGACCTTTGGAATGTTTTTATTTTGCATTATTCTTATTAGTGTTGTGAAAATCGCAATTTTATCGTTTTATCGCGAGTTTTTCAGCAAAACGAAAATATCGCGAGTTTTATTCGAAATTATCGCCGGTATTTCTTTTTGCCCGATTTTTTGGAAATTATCGTGAGTTTTTCAAATTATCGCGATTTTTTCCAAAAAATCGCGATAAAATCGAAAATTATCGCGGGCAGTGAGGGTAGCAACGTTTTGTAAGGGATTCTAAATGTTTGAAATGCAATTTTTTTTTGAAACAAACAAATAATTTTTGAGTGGGGTAGCTTAATGACCAAGTCTAGGCCCTAGTATTGATATGCTATTCATGGTAATGTTAAATTCTTAAAGTAAAAGTGACATTCTCCTTAATCTTCATTTTCATCATTTTACTTAAATTTTTAACATTACCATGAAATGACTCAGGATGTTTGAGAGTGGTTCCAGCCTCATTGGATTTCATATGGAGGAAATAGAATTTTAGATTTCATTCAAAATCCAGCAGCCTTATCAGTTTTTCAGGATTTCAGGATTGAGAGATTGTAATGTTTCCAGGTGACACCACTTTCCTGGGCTACCTCTGCCACCAGTGGAGGACGTGGTCTACCTCCTATAGCTCCTACTTCTAGTTCTTCAGCTTCTAGAGCATAGTAGACTCCATTGCCAACTCCACCAACACCAACATCTACATCTAAAGGGAAAGGGAAAGCTGTGGCATTTTCTCGCAAGAGGGGCAGAGGAAATCAATAGGACTAGACTTTAGTTATTTTTTTCATTTTATTGCATATGACATTATGACATGATGAGATACATTATTATATTTTTTGTTGATATTTTGAAGCTGAGTTGGGACTCAAGAGTCATGACTTACTATTCAGGACATGATTCAATGTTATGTGTGATTTTAGCACTAGAAATGATATTAAACATCTTATATATTAGTTCTTTTATCATATTTCTGTGTCAATGTATTTATTTTATGTTGTAGATGGTTTAGATATTAAAAAAATTGAAAAAAAAATGAAAAAAATAAATAAATATTTTTGTACCAAACAAATTTTTACTGATTATTTTCCGATAATTACGATTTTTTCTGATTTTTTCATCGCGCCGATATTATCCCGATAATGATTAATGCAACATTGATTCTTATCACATGACCGCATTTGGAGTGTTTTTGCTTTCAATCTTACAGCTTATTGTGTCTTATATTCATGTTTTGCGATGGTTGTGTTTATTGATAGGTTATTTTTCAAGATTTCCAAGATTTTCTTGAGATAGAATGAGAGATCCAAAATAGCAAATGAGTGTTATCATTTGTTTCTTTCTGTTTGGACCAGACTCTGTACTAAGCCGATGAGTGAGAATTAATTCCATAATCTCGCATGCTCAGGGGTTAAATTTGATGCCCATATACCCGTATTTAGCTTTTTTACACGTAAAATACGTTCTAGTTTCAAATCTCCACGTCATGTGTAACTTGCCATTAATTTTTAAAAATGTCAATATGACGGGCATGTTTAAAATTAAAAGTTTTAAAAAAAATTCTTATAAATTATATATTATATATATATAATATTATATATATATTATATATATATAATCACCTTGCAAGTTGCGCTGAAAGGAGGATTTATCAACATCTTTAACGTTTAATTTAATAATCCAGGTAATCACTAATAGGTATAATCCACCTGGCACCTGTAACCAGTTACTCGTATTAGTTTCTAAGTCATAATTATAAATATCACTGATATTATATCAGTTTCTAATTTTCAACAGGTAAAATTGTAAACGCTATGGTACTAACGGTAATTAATTCCCAACTACCTAATTTATGGTGATTTTTGCAAGTTGTAACTTCGAGTTTGAAGTTCCAATTCGTCTCAATTTTCAAATTACAATCCACCGCAATCTATAAGTTATTCAACAATGTGGTGAGTTGGTGACTTTGGTGAGGACTCAGGAGCAGGGCATAAGAAAAACCTATTGGAACTTCGAATTCAGCCAAGTTTGTGTAGAGAAATGGTGTAAATGAGTCAAATGGACATTTAAGAGGGATATCAAAACCAGCATATCCACAATCATGGGTTTCAGTTAGAGTAGTAGGAGGACGACACCGGATAAATGCCTTCTTCAATCCCCGTGAATCCTGATGATCTCACTGTGCAAAAGGCTATCAGGTTAGATCCCAAACCATAATCAGCTATACCCAATTTATTTATATATATACACACTTCAGCTTGGCTGTATATTCATTAAACATACATTCAAATGTTGTTGTGTATACTTGGCTATGTATTGTAACTATTTCGGCCCATAACCAAGTAAAATCCATATGATAACAGGATTGATTTAAAAATGGTGGCATGCATCAATTAAAAGACACATTTCTTGATAGAGGGTAAGATTTATCTCAACATATATGCTTTATCTATGAGAGGAGCATTTTTGCATTCAACTAAACGTTTAAGTAATATTACCAAATCTTTAGGATATGGAACTAAAATTGGATGTTACATAATGAAATAATGAACCTACTCATATATAGTGTCTTGTGGAAATACTTCCATGTACATTCTTGCTTCCAGTCTTGGCAGATTTGTGTGCCAACCATACTCCAGGCCCTAGACTACTAATTTGCTAGTGTCCCCTTAACATGGATCTATTCTTGGATTGCATGTTTCACAAAGGGAAGTGAGGTGTTTTACAGAATGTGTAGGGGACATGGGGAGATGCCCACCTGGAGGAAGACTATATATCCTGTAGGCTGTGTTTATTAACAATCCAAAGTTCATTTAGGACAATCTTAGATTAGTACAGTGAACACGTGAATGCTAGCAATAAGCAATATCCAAAATATCAAGGCTAATGGATTATGGATCCCTTACCTAGGTTGTAGAATGAGACTTGAATTGCAATCATAATAGGCATGCATTGAAAGCTATTCTGGAATCTGACCCATATTGACAACCACAGTCACATTGCAGTCAACTCCAACGGGAACATATTGTTCTCAATACAATTTGCAACTCCAAATGTAGTGAACACAGGAGGACTATTGTTTTGAGTAAAGTAACAAAGTCCTCGTTTAATATCATATCCACAACCGACGGTGGCTCCGATTCTATTCCAAGGATTGCTAAAGAAACATACTTCTCCTACTCCTGCAATGAAGATCTCCCCTTTCTTGGAATGAAATCCAATCGAAACATCATCTAGACCAGGAAATTTGAAAGGAGGGGCCGACCTGCAAGCCAACCCAATAGCCAGATTGCCATCAACAATCCCAACACTCTTTGTCTTCTTCTTCGCATTGGGTCTGTATGCAACTATGGAGACCTCAAAATAGTTACAAGCAACCCTAAAGCCCATACTCTCATTCCCATGCATTAGAGGAAGAATGCACTGAATTGATTGTGGTTTTCTCTTGGAGCCAATCAAGGGATTGAAATTGATTTCCTGTAGATCACACGAATTTAATGCAATTAAAGGCTCTGGGGACTGGAAGGTTTCCGTGCTGAGTCCATTGAATTCATTGGGAAGTCTATGGAATTCGAAATGCTAGGCTTCCCAGCCCTTGTCTGCACTGATCCATTCCATTGCCCCGCAAAGTTGGTTCTTCGCTCCCGTAAAGTTTTCTCTCTTATTGACAGGAAATGTAAGGCTGCCCAGAAGTAGCAGCAGAGAGGGCAACACTCCAGAGAAAGAAACACAACTATGATAAAATGAAATAAATAATTGCTCTTTTGTCGTATTATGTTACAAAAATATACAATACATGGCGTTGACTCCCAAAACAGGGAAAAGAACTGTAGCCTAACATGTACTGCTCAAACCTGTTTTGGCAATCAATAATACATGGCCACAAACTGATGCAAGGCATTCACTGCCATGTTTGTTACAAACCCTTTGTGCTTTTCCTCACTCATAAGAGAACTATGTCGAGTTGCATGGCAAGTCACACATATGCTGTCCAGAAGAAAAATGAAGACATGAGCACTTCAATTGATTGAAGAAAATGGAAGCTCCCATAGACCTACTTAACTTATTGCAAGGATGTCATAAAAATTAAGGATAGATGCCAGATGATCCACAAATTAATTTGACATGTGGACAAACAAACTTCTCCGGTAAAGGAATGTTCGATGTACCAATATAATGCCTCATGTCTTCTTCCAAATATCTAAAAAGAGTAGAAGACGATAGCTAAGAAGCTTTATCATTGCTCCTGTATAGGAATGTTTAATACTCTATTTGCCATCGATAAAATTGAAACTATAAAACGCAGATGCCAACCAATAATGATATATGATGTTTATTAGCGGATGTGAAATTCATATCACTGTCTCACCTCTTCTGGGAGACTAGAGGACGCAATCTTTTGTAGGGCATCATTTAAATACTTTAGAGAGAAAATTTGAGCCTCTTCCATAACTTTTTTCGCCGAGAAAAGCAATGAGGGATGCCCGAAATAAATTGAGGACAGAGGAAGGTGTTAATAGCAAGAAACAAGCCTGTATCACTCAGGCTTCTAGGGTACACCTTCGACATGAAGTTTTACACATCGCGAAAAAGAGAAATTGCTTTTAGTTTCATTCCTATACAGAAAATTGCTAGCCCAGCCCAATACATTAGACACACGACTTTGATATATAGACAACTGGAGTCTTTATTTGAGCAACAATTATCTTGTGTAAAACCTTATTGTTCATGGAATTTTCCACGTGGCGGGGACACGTTGCTCATGGCAAGTTGGCAACCAAAGTTCTGTTTTTTCTATTTGGGTGTGTGCTTTTAGGGTTCTTCTTGGATCAACCAGTTCAAATTAGAATTCGCTAGTTCGACTTCGCACTGATTATTAAACCAAACTGTCCTCTTCGAACCCAAATGCACAAAAAAGGAAATTATCCTATTTTTGGAATTTATATATAACTCCATCACTTTGATGTTCAATACTCATGACTCACAATCCGTTTCGTGGGAACAGCTTGGTTAGTGCTGTATAGTTTACATTTTAAGTGCTAACCTACAGGATCAGGTTCATTATATAAGAAAATAAATAAATAGAATGTACTAAATAGAAGTGTAATGTTAAACCTGATTTCTATGTATAATAAAATGAATGCTGTAATCGAATAGGCTGAGAAAATGTTAAGAAAATTAGGGGATGAGGTAACGATCCCTTAAATATTTTCATGTGAAAGTAATTATGAATATATATTTTTTCACTTCATAATATTATTTTTTGTTGTTTCTATATATATTTCCCATCTATTTTATCACTATTTCCATCTTAAACAAAAAAAAACTCAGAACATTTAAACAATTTGGAAAATTTGTAGAAAAATTTGATCAGCGAGTCTCAAAACAAAGTGTAGCAATAAGACTTGAGCCTAATGGTAAAACAAAGAATGGAAAATTTGAATAATTATGAGTACAATTTGAAATTAGATGAAACTTGTAAAAATAAATTTTAAAAGTCATATGATGAGGAATTTAAAAATAAAAACATCATAAAAAATTCCTTGACGAGTAAAGTCACCCGTCAAATTTAACCCTGCACATGCTCATAACCTTTTCTTCAAAATCCTGCCATCCGTAGGTTAGAATTAAATATAACCTTTTCTTCAAAATCCTGCCATCCGTAGGTTAGAATTAAATAGCAGATGAGTGTTATCGTTTGTTTCTTTCTGTTTGGACCAGACTCTGTACTAAGCCGAGGAGTGAGAATTAATTCCATAATCTCACATGCTCATCACCTGGTGGCACCTCATGTTATAAGCTTTTAACCAGTTTTCTTCAAAATCCTGCCATCCGTAGGATAGAATTCTACAGGAATGGTTGAAATTATTTGTACGCTAACTGGTAGGCGCTCGTTATTGGAAGACCATAATATAGCCCCAGACAACGATGACATGGGCCGCAGAGAGAACGTGCTCTGACAGGGCTGACACCGCTTCCAGCTGCCACTCTTTTGGGCCATTCCTTATCCCACGGCCCCTTTATATACCAGTGGGCCGTAACCCATCCACAGCTCAATGATGCTGACGTGTTGGATTCTCGTTTCTCACGGACACAGTAGCAGTTATGGGGTGAATTGCGCGCGGAAATTGTTAAATGCATTCCACCTCCCCACCAATCTATTAATTAATTAATAAGGAGTAACGGAATTTATTTAGTAAGTTTAATAATTAGTTAATAAGTATAAGTTTAGTTAATAAGTTTAATAATTAGTTAATAAGTATAAGTTAGTTAATAGGTTTAATTATTTATGATAATTAATAATTAATATAAAGATTGGGTTTAATTAAATAAGTTTAATAATTAATAACTTTTTAATAATTAATAGTTTAATTAATAGGCTTAAGTTTGAGTTTAATTAAAAATAATTAATTAATGGTTAATAATAATTATAATAAAAAAATTACCATTATTAATGTTTATAATTATTATTAATTATTAATAATTGTTAATATTATAGTAATAATTAATCGTAGTTATGGTCATTATCCAATGTCATGTTGTGAAAAATATTGCCTTAACATGAAAATCAACCAATGTCTATTGTCACATTGTGATAAATATTGTCTCAATATGTAAATCAACCATGGTCAACCATGTTGTTTTTACCATTTATAATATTTATCATAGGGCTTATATACCTTGATTTATAATATTTATCTTAGGCTTTATCATAGGATTTTCTCAATATCAAAATCAATCATGGTTAACCATGGTCAATCATGATCAACCATGGTCCAATGTCGCATTGTGACAAAGAATGTTTCAATATGAAAATCAACCATGGATAACCATGGTTCAATGTCACATTGTGACAAAAATTGTTTTGATATGATCAATCATGGTCAACCATGATCTGACGCCGCATTGTGACATAGATTGCCTTAATATGAAAAATAATCATGGTAAACCATGTTTATTTTAGGGTTTATAATATTTATCTTAGAGTTTATATACCTTTGGCTTATAATATTAATCCCTTGCTTTTAATATTATTCCCTTAGGTTTTTAGTATTAATCCATTGGTTTATTATTCCCTTGGGTTTATAGTATCAATCCCTTGGGTTTACTAATCAAAGGGTTCATATTTCTAACGCATAATATTATTCATAAGGTTTATAATATTAATCCTAGAGTTTATTATAAATCTCTTGGACTTATAATCATGGTCAACCATGGTTCAACGTCACATTCTGACAAAGATTCTATCGATATGAAAACCAACAATTGTCAACCATGTTTATTTTACCATTGATAATATTTATCATAGGGTTTATATACTTGGTTTATAATATTTATCATAGGGTTTATCATAGGATTTCTCTATATGAAAATCAATCATGGTCAATCATGGTCATCCATGGCCAATCGTGGTCAATCATGATTAGCATTAGTCAAACATGGTTGACAATGGTAAATTATGGTCAATCATGGTTAGCCATGGTCAATGATGGTCCAATGTCACAATGTGATGTTCGATCATTGGTCAATTATAGTCAGTCACGGTCAACCATGGTCTAAGGTCACATTGTTAGAAAGATTGTCCCAATATGAAAATCAATCATGGTCAACTATGGTCCAATGTCGCATTGTGACAAGGATTGTCACAATATGAAAATCAATCATGGTCAACAATGGTCAACCATGGTCCAATGTTGCATTGTAGCAAAGATTGTCTCAATATGAAAATTAACCATGGTAAACCATGTTTATTTTAGGGTTTATAATATTTATCTTAGGGTTTATATACCTTGGGTTTATAATATGAATCCCTTGGGTTTAATATAATTCCCTTATGTTTATAATCCCTTGGCATTTTAGTATTAATCCTTTTGATTTGTTATTCCCTTAGGTTTATAATCTAAGGGTTCATATTCCCACATAATAATATTATTCATAGGGTTTATAATATTAATCCTGGGATTAATATAAATCCCTTGGATCTATAATCATGGTCCAACATCACATTGTGACAAACATTATCTCAATATGAAAATCAACCATTGTTAACCATAGTCAATCATGTTCAACCATGGCCCAATATCACATTGTGACAAAGATTGTCTCAATATGAAAATCAACCATGGTCCAATGTCGCATTGTGACAAAGATTGTCTCAATATGAAAATCAACCATGGTCAGCGACGTTTATTTTACGGTTTATAATATTTATCTTAGGGTTTATATACCTCGGGTTTATAATATTAATACCTTGAGTTTAATATTATTCCCTTATGTTTATAATCCATTTGATTTATTATTCCCTTGGGGTTTTAGTATTAATCCATCTGATTTATTATTCCCTTGGGTTTATTAATGTAAGGGTTCATATTCCTAGGATAAAATATTATTCATAGGGTTTAATATAAATCCCTTGGGTTTATAATCATGGGCAACCATCGTTAACCGTCGTCCAACATCGCATTGTGACAAAGATTGTCTCAATATGAAAATAAACCATGGTCAATTATTGTCAACCATCGCCAACCATGGTAAATCATGGTCAACCATGGTCTAATGTCATATTGTGACAAAGCCTGTCTCAATATCAAAATCAACCATGGTCAACCATGGTCCAATGTCACATTGTGACAAATATTGTCTCAATATGAAAATCAACAATGGTAAACCATGGTCAACCATGCTTATTTTAGGGTTTATAATATTTATCTTAGGATTTATATACCTTGGGTTTATAATATTAATCCCTTGGGTTTAATATTATTCCCTTGGGTTCTTAGTATTAATCCTTTGGTTTTATTATTCCGTTCGGATTATAATATCAATAACTTGGGTTTATTAATCTAAGGGTTCATATTCCTAAGGTCTAATATTATTAATAAGGTTTATAATATTGATCCTTGGGTTGAATATATATTCCTTGTGTTTATAATCATGGCCAATAATTGTCAACCATGGTCCAACATCACATTGTGACAAAGATTTTCTCAATATGAAAATCAACCATGGTCTAATGTCGCATTTTAACAAATATTGTCTTTATATGAAAATCAATCATGGCCAACCATGGTCCAATGTCGCATTGTGACAAAGATTGTCTCAATATGAAAGTGAACCATGTTCAACCATTGGGAATCGTCGTCAACTATGGTTAATCATGGCCATCCATGGTCTAATGTCACATTGTAACAAAGATTGTCTCAATATGAAAATCAACCATGGTCAATCATGGTCAACCATAGTCCAACATCGCATTGTGCCAGACATTGTATTAATATGGAAAACATTAACCATGGTCAACCATGTTTATTTTAGGGTTTATGATATTTATCTTAATGTTTATATACCTTGGGTTTATAATATTAATCCCTTGGGTTTAATATTATTCCCTTTGGTTTATAATCCCTTGTGGTTTTAGCATTAACCTCTTGGGTTTGTTATTCCATTGGGTTTATAATATCAATCCCTTGGGTTTATTAGTCTAAAGGTTCATATTCCTAGGTTATAATATTATTCATAGGGTTTATAATATTAATCCTAGGATTTTATATCCATTGGGTTTATAATCATGGTCAACCACGTTTATTTTAGGGTTTATAATATTTATCTGAGGGTTTATATACCTTGGTTTTATAATATTAATTCCTTGGGTTTAATATTATTCCCTTGGGTTTATAATCCCTTAGGCTTTTAGAATTAATCCCTTGGGTTTATTATTGCCTTCGGTTTATTAATCTAAGGGTTCCTATTCCTTGGGTTTAATATTATTCATAGGGTTTGTAATAATAATCATAGGGTTTAATATAAATCCCTTGGGTTTATAATCATGGTCAAACATGGTCCAATGTCACATTGTAACAAATATTGTCTTAATATGTAAATCAACCATGGTCAGTTATTGTCAACCATTGTCAACCACGGTTAATCATGGTCAACCACAAATTAATGTCAGATTGTGACAAAAATTGACTCAATATGAAAATCAGCCATGGTCAACCATGGTCCAATGTCATAGTATGAAAAACATTGTCTCAATATAAAAATAAAACCATGGTCAGCCATGGTCCAATGTCATATTGTGACAAATATTGTCTCAATATGAAAATCAACCATGGTAAACCATGGTCAGCCATGTTTATCTTAGGGTTTATACACCTTTCTTTTATCATATTTATCCCTTAGGTTTAATGATCTGGAATTTATCTAGGACAAAGAGTTAAAGGTATTACAAACTCGTGTGCATGGATGTGCCTATGTTACTTATGCAATGGATCGATAAGATTGCTAGAATGCATAGACATTGAGGTAATCAGAGAAAACATACCAGTCAAACATGTAAAAAAAACAAGTTTAATAAGGAGTTCACCCAATGCTCCTAGGATATCTCTTGGTCCAGCCTTTCAGTGGTGGCCTCTCTATTATGTTTTCAAGCAGAGTTTTTACAACGGTGAGCTCAATTCGAGACTCACTAAACATAATGAAGTCAGTAGGAATGGAGTGCACATGCTCTCCTTACTGAAACTCGACCT
This sequence comes from Pinus taeda, assembly GCA_000404065.3. NCBI lineage: Eukaryota > Viridiplantae > Streptophyta > Pinopsida > Pinales > Pinaceae > Pinus > Pinus taeda. Next base: position 14,907 of record APFE030281583.1, on the reverse strand, counting down.
CGGAGGGTCACAATAGTATGACAAGCCTATGCCGAGGAGTTTGCTTGAACCTCTCAAGCCTTCAATGGAGTACACAAACTCTCTGACTCTCTCTGGCTTTGTCTGGCTCGATGTTGCCTTCAAGTCAGCTCGACTTCTACTCTTTGTTCTCTGTTATTAGCTTCCTGTGTCTAGCTAACTTTTGTCCGCCTCTCTGTGTTGTCTCTGCTTCTGTTAGTTCATGGCTTTAAAGCCAGTCTGTTCTTTTGACTATTCATTTCCGCTTCCCAGCCTTCTGGTTTCCTTACCTCTGTCCGTTCGAATTCCTCTGCTCTATGTCATCATCACTGGGTAATGCCTCACAGGGAGGTGGCCACCTGTTTCCTAATGAACTGGGTGTCAGATTCCTTAAATCATTTTTGAATGGCTGTTAATTCCGTTTTCTTCAAGATCACCCGCGAATCATGAATCGTTTGCAAACTCATCATCCACGTCGGACTTCAAATCCCCTGTCATCTTGCTTTTTTGACTTGTCAAATCCGGTCAGTCATCGGGACGTATCTCCATCGTTGATCTGGTCCCCCCAGATCCCACGGTCATCCTCAATATCGGGTGGACAAGTGGCACGATATTTACCCATCTAATGCGAGTGGTTTTCTCTCTCATTCGCCAAATGTGTGTCACTCGATGTGTAGCATCAAGTAGGACTCAGTCAAAACTATTTACCGCCTTGAGGCCTTCCGATATCCTGTCGGCTTGTGGAATCCCGTGCTACAGAACCGAGTGCGTTACTTTTCTGAATTTTTTAGTGATTTCGGGTCCGGGCACTTCAGGGCTTTCCTTCATTGAGGCGGACACCCTGCGATACACGATTAGCGCTTTAGCCTCCCCCGTTTCTTGATTTGACCTCCGATTTTTCCAGTTTGCGCCAGTGCGTGTTACCATGGGCCAACAGTCTGCGCACTCGACCAAGGGTCCTCATTGCTCTGCTTCAGCCACAACTGCAACAGTTATGAGGATTCCTTCTGATAGCTTTGATTTTCTAGGACTTGAATTTTTTAGCATAATTTGAAACAATCATGAAAACTTAGAAAGTGTTCTAGGATCTAATTTGGATCATGACCTTCCCATTGAAAAAGCTTTTGGACCACCAAAAGTTTTTTTTTTTTTTTTTTTAAGCATCAATCAAGTGAGGTTATTGCTTCCTCGCTTTCTCAATTTCTATCCATTTCACACTGCTTGGTTTGGAACCTTTGAGTCCAATCTTGAGGTATTCAACATCCCCTCTGCGTGTAGTTCTTACCTTCCTGTCCAGAGTTGTATCTTCCTGTAATTCATTAAGATATTCAGGAAATAGATCATCAATATAAGGCAATTGACTCTGCTCTTCGGGATCTTTGATTAATGAAGGTTCAAATAGTCTCAAACTGTCTGCATTAGCAACTAAGTAGATGTGCATGTAAGCTGGTAGATCAAGGAGAAAAGCATTCTCACCAATTTTCTCAAGTATCTTGAAAGGTCCATACCTTATTGGCTTTAGCTTCTTACCTTCACCTTGCATTTTGTCTTTGCTGATATACAGCCAGAATTGATCACCAACTTGGAAACTATGCTCCATTTGATGCTTGTCGTGCCTTGCCTTATACTTGGCTTAGCTCTTTTCCAGTTGTTCCTGTATTGCCTAGTGAATCTCTTGGATTTGTTCAATGAAATTGGTTGCCTTGTCGACATCATTATGTCCATCAATTGCTATGTCTTTACCAAAGACAAAATCCAAGGGAGACCTCGGTGTGAAACCAAAACAGGTCTCAAAAGGAGATCTCTATGTAGAAGAATATTTAGCTCGGTTGTAAGCATGCTGCACATAACATAAATGTTCATCCCAAATTTTGGGATGGTTGTTACAATAGCCTCTGAGAAATTGGATCACTGTCCTGTTGACCACTTCAGTTTGGTCATCTGTTTGTGGATGAAAAGCTGCGCTCTTCTTCAGCCTGTTGTCCATCAATTCCCACAAACTTGACCAAAATTTCCCAACAAATCGGGTATCTCGATCATATATTATGGAAGTGGATAATCCAAAATGGACCCATACATGCTGGAAGAACAACTTTGTAGTTTGTTCAGCTGTAATCTGTTTGTTACAAGGTATTAAAATACACATTTTGCTGAACCTATCCACAACAACATATAAATAGTCATGACCTTTCTTGGATTTAGGCAGTCCTCCAACAAAGTCCATGGAAACACTTTCCCAAGGATGAGAAGGAACTGGTAGTGGAGTGTACAAGCCTAGTTTTCTATTGCTGGGCTTGCTTTTAGCACACATGGTACACCTTCTTACATATCTAGAAACCGTTTCATTCATTTTTGGCCAATAACAAAATGTTTGTAGCCGTGCAACTATTTTACTTACACCAAAGTGACCTGATATTAGAGAAGTGTGTGCTTCTCGAATTTTCTTTACTCTTTCAATTTGTGGAATACATAGCTTCCCAAAATGATACAAGATTTGGTCCCTAACATGATAATCCAATTCTTCTGCCCATTTGCCTTAACTTAAAGTTGCATATACATCTTTAAAATCTATATCTTGAGCATATTGTTCAATGTAGCTCTCATGCAATATTGAATTTATCCTCAAGTATAGTAAGTAGATGCATTTATAATTGGTATGGACAACATATCTGCAGCTTTATTGTGTATGCCCTTTCTATATCTGATGACTAAATGAAACTGTTGTAGAAAACCCATCCATCTATAGTGTCTTGATTGCTGCAACTTAGTTTGGGAGTGTAGATATTGAAGAGGTTGATAATCAGTATGGATAACTGTCTCTTTGCCCATAAGTAATGTTTCCACTTTTTCACACTCTGTACTAGTGCATACAATTCTTTATCATATGTAGGATAGTTAACTACTACAGAATTAAATGTCTTAGAATGATAAAATATGGGTTTACCGTGCTGCATCGAGACTGCTCCCATGGCATAGTCACTAGCATCTGTTTCAATCTCAAATGGTCTTTGAAGATTGGGCAGTGCTAGTATTGGTGTTGTACTAATCTTTTCTTTCAAGGTGTGGAAGGATTTCTGTTGTTTGCCTCCCCACTGAAACACCTTATTCAATCCTGTTAGAGCATGTAAGGGAGCTACAATTGAGGAAAAGTTAGAAATGAACTTCCTCCAATATTGTGCTGCTCCTAAGAAGCTTCTCACTTCTGTAGTAGACTTGGTTTTAGGCCAGTTTACAATGACTGCCACTTTAGAGGGATCTAATTTCAATTCACCACCCCCTACTATATTACCCAAATAATTTAGAGATGTTTTGCCAAATTCACATTTTGAGAGTTTAACATAAAGTTTTTCTCTTTTTAAAACATCTAATGTTTGCTTAACATGCTCTAATTGTTCTTCCCACGTTTTACTAAAAATAAGAATGTCATCTAGATACACAATAACAAAATCATCAATAAAAGGCTTGAGTACATCGTTCATTAATCTCATGACAGTAGCAGGAGCATTGGTTAAGCCAAAAGGCATAACCAACCACTCATACAATCCATGCTTTGTTTTGAAAGCAGTCTTCCATGCATCTTGCTCTACAAATCTGACCCAATGGTATCCATTGTGTAAATCTAGCTTGGTGAAATAAACAACTTCCTTCAATTGATCTAAAATATCATCTATGCGAGGAAGGGGATAACGATTTTTTATTGTTATCTTATTTAGTGCTTGATAATCAATGCACATTCTCCACGAGCCATCTTTGTTTCTCACCAAAACGATTGGCGACCCAAATGGTGATGTGCTAGGTATGATGAAGCCCTTCTCGAGCAACTCCTACACTTGCTTCTTGATTTCAGCATTCTCTAAAGCAGACAACCTATACATTCCAATGTTAGGAAATGGAACATCTTGTTGCAAAATAATATCATGTACTATTTCCATTTTGGGTTGCAGACCTTTAGGTTCCTGAAATAGAACATCATACTCTGAAACAATCTTTTCTATATCAGTTTGATGTTTAGCATTACAACCCTCAAATACATTGGTTTTATCAGGTTTCCTTTCCTTTACAACCATTAGTAAGAATTGTTTGCATGAATTTATCATTATTTTCATTTGCACTGAATTTATAAGAGTATAATTATTCTTGAGCTTATGAGCTCTTACAAAGTATTCGATTCCATATTTAACAAGTAGATACCTGTTCTTAGCTCTATAGAAAATAGCTTTTCTATCATACAAGTAAGGACTCCCCAAAATAATTCCACATATATCCAAAGGAATTTTGTCTAACTCAACCTCATCTACAAATGCTGACCCAAAAGAAAACTTGATTTTGCACTATCTAGTCACTTATAGTTGTACCTTATCATTCAACCATCCTAATGGGTATGGTTTCTTGTGAGGTGTAGTTGCTACTCCCAATTTCTTTAAAATTCCTTTAAAAATCAAATTTACTTGTGAGCCACTATCAAAAAATGTATCTATCTTTTGATATTTGGAAATAACTCGAATATGGAAAAGCTCATGTATTTTCTCTCATGTTCTTCATCAATAATAGATTGAGCAGAATTACTAGTAGATGCTTCATAATTCTTACCTTTTATGTGGCTGTAATGATTGTTTCACCTCCCGAGTCTGACCCCAAATATTTCTGAATAACTGCAACAATTTTCTTCTTCTTGCCCTCGGTCTTCTTAGGTCTTAGCTCCGGATGTAGAATCCAACAATGCTCATCATCATGCCCATCCTTTTTACAGTGATTTCATGAAGCTTTGCTTTTCTGTGCAGTGTTTCCTTCCTTGCTTTCCACTTCTGCCTTCTTTTCTCCTTGCTCTTGCTTACAGTGGGTTGGGATGGTCCCCCAACCTCTGGATTGCCATTCTTTCCTCTAGCTTCTAGATGATTAGCTTGTACAGATACCTCATCTATACTAGTGGGATTAAACATGAGGATGGTATGCCTCATGTAGCTGTGTAGACCACCAATGTACTTCAAAAGAGTCTCTGGTGAGTCTAGTGAGATACCCAACATCAATGCTCTCTTTCTGAATTCTTGAGTGTACCCTTGCATGCTTTGCCCTTTCAACTGCCAAAGAGTTTGCCAACTCATCATGGCTTGTTGCATGTAGGCCAATGGATAGAACTGTTTCTTAATGGTAGAAACAAAATCACTCCAGACATAGATGGTCTTGCCATGTCTTTTCACGTCAGCTTGGCTTCTACCTTCCCACCAAACCATGGCAGTGCCTCCTAGGCGTAGGCTTGCCAACTGAATTTTGCTCTTGTCTGAATCGATGTTCTGTACTCTGCAATACACATCAATTTGTCTAATCCAATTGTCCAAATTTTCAACATTCAACTCTCCATCATATATAGGCAAGTCAAATTTAACATCTAGCTTGATCAAATATGCTTTATTATTATGCATAGGGCTATTAGGAGGTGTGAGAAAGCTTTTCTCTTTCCCTTTTCCTTTTGAGTGGTCATGGGAGTGAGACTCATCTTCTTCTTTATCTTGTTTAGAACCTAATGAATCTTCATCCTTATGCTTTCTAAAGTCCCTATGCGTTTCTTCCACCATAGACATTATAGCTAGGAAACTTTCTATGAATTGAGGGTCTGGCCCCATAGAACATTCCTCTGACATTGTCTTTCGAGAATAGATTCTCCCAATTTAAGGGTTAGTTTCTACCAACTGTCCTTCTCCTAATTTGAGCTTTGATCTTGTGAGCATTCACAGCTAAACCAACACAAGCTTTTCTAACCTTACAGCCTTGAGCTCTTGTCACACGGAATCAGTCGATCTTGCGGACAAGACAGACCTTCCTAGAATCTAATGAAGACCTAATGACAAAAAAACTGACCAAACACTATCTTTCTCTAAATGCGCTTTATAAGTAATGGGAAAAAAGTGTGTTTAAGGGCTTACCTCATGTCCAACGCAAGTTCGGAGATGCCTTCGCTTCTTTAATCCAAGTAAGTTCCTTTATCGCAAACCTGCAAGCACAAATAAGGCAAACAATTAAATAGCACCTGAATATCCAATATTATAAAACATATTTAACATGAAAGTCAAGGAGTCCATGAAACAAATAGCATAAGATACTTGTTGAGAAAAATGAGCTTGATTGTATTAATTCAAAAGAAAAGAACCTTACAACCTTTGCCTTGACACTATGCAAGCTCCTTCCAGGGTCCAACAAGAAGTCTCCTCTACTTTGACAAGCTTCACTCACTCCCTAATGGGGCCAAAAAGGTATGTGATCTCTCCTCTTAAGCTCAAATAGGAAGTCTTGATTTCACTAGCATTTACTCTCAAAAGT